>CAUYNN010042627.1:0-18185 GCA_963574175.1 Chiropotes sagulatus | reverse complement strand
AACTATATTAACCAGAGGTACTCAGCTGTCCCAGGCAATGGGTTGGGCCATGGAACTCTCAGTGGTCCCTGTCCAGTGCTCCTCCTCCAAGATGGGAGGAAGAAACGGGTGAAGCTGGGTGGAATTGTGATTGGAAAGTCTGCACTCAGGTTCTCTAATTATTATGCAAACACTGGTCTCAACAGGAGTCAAATGGCAATTCTCAGGCCCCTGGAGCAGTGCTCCAAATAGAAGCAGAGCAACTGCTGCCATATCAAAGACCCATCATGACAGTCCAGGCTCCACAGCCTAGCACGTGGTAGTGGAATCTGTTTCACATTCATGCTTCCAACCTGATGGGGCTCTCTCCCATGGCCCAATGCTGGTTGCAAGTTGGAACAGTTGGCTAAGTCATCAGCAGTTTTTCTTTACACAGCAAAACCATCCAGACTATAACACTTGCTGCCTAAGTCAAAACTGTTGTTCTTAGGCTAAACCTTTCCTGGTCTAATCCCATGAAGTAGAGTTATCCAAATCCAGTGCCCATGGCTTGAGCTCACAGCACACTTCTCTCTTAGTGAAGGCTCCTCCTCCCTTGCTTTAGAGGAGATCACAAATTCCCATCCTGAGACTCTTTCAACACCTGACTCCTGACATTGTTGTCTGTCCTGTTCCCATGCAGCCCACTGTGAGTTAGGATTAAAAATGGCCTCCTTTCATCAGTGCCCAGGTCTGCAAGTGTCTGTAGGGCATATCACAGTGCCATTCCTTCTCAGTTTCTTTATTGTTCCACAAGTAAGATTCTGGGCTTGGGCCAGGCATGGTGGCTCATGCCTGTAATCTCAGGATTTTGGCAGGCCAAGGCCAGCAGATCATGAGGTCAAGAGATGGAGACCATCCTGGCCAACATGGTGAAACCCTGTCTCTACTAAAAAAATACAAAAATTAGCTGGGGGTGGTGGCACATGCCTATAATCCCAGCTACTTGGAAGGCTGAGGAAGGAGAATTGCTTGAACCCAGGAGGTGGAGGTTGCTGTAAGCCAAGATATCATCACTGCACTCCAGCCTGGCACCTCACTTCAAAGCAAGACTCTGTCTCAAAAACAAAGAAACAAACAAACAAACAAAAAACAAACAAACAAAAAAAAGATTCAGGGCTTGGTAGGGTCAAGGAGTTCTCCTGTGGCCTAGATTACCTGGCACTCCAGGAGAAATGTGCGTCTCAAAAACACTCTCTCCCCCTCTGATGCACTGAGGATTAACTCACGGTTTTTTGTTTGTTGGTTGGTTGGTTTGTTTTGCCAGATCCACCACATATGCTACTGCCCACTATATTTTTCCCAGGTCTTGAAGCCATTTTTGGTTTTATGTGAACTCCTGTGTTGCTTCTTAGATATATTTCAAATTTGAATCTCTACATACTATATAATTATTTCTTATGGATGAAGCATGCTGTCTGTATTTGCCTGTTTTCATGCTACTGATAAAGAAATACCCAAGACTTGACAATTTATATAAAAAAATAGATTTAAAGGGCTTACAGTTCCACGTGGATAGGGAGGATTCACAGTCATGGCAGAAGGTGAAAGGCACGTTTTACATGGCAGCAGAGGAGAGTGAGAGCCAAGTGAAAGAGGAAACCCCTTATAAAACCAGATCTCAAGAGACTTATTCACTACCAGGAGAACAGTATGGAGGAAAATTGCCCCCAGATTCATTTATCGCCCAACAGGTTCTTCCACAACACATAAGAATTACAGGAGCTACAATTCAAGATGAGATTTGGGTGGGGACACAGCCAAACCATATCATTCTGCCCTAACCCCTGACAAATATCATGTCCTCATATTTCGAAACCAATCATGCCTTCTCAAAAGTCCCACAAAGTCTTAACTCATTGCAGCATTGACTCAAAAGTCTACAGTCAAAAGTCTCATCTGAGACAAAGTAACTGTCTTCCACTTATGAGCTCATAAAATCAAAAGCAAGTTAGTGACTTCCTAGATCCAATGGGGGTACAGGAATTGGGTAAAAACAACCATTCAAAATCTGAGAAATTGGCCCAAACAGAGGGCCTACAGGCCCCATGGAAGTTCAAAATCCAGCAGGGCAGTCAAATCTTAAAGTGCCAAAATAATCTCCTTTGACTTCATTCTCACATTTAGATCATGCTGATGCAAGAGCTGGGTTCCCATCACCTTGAGCTGCTCTGACTCTCTTGCAGTGTGGGGTACACACCCTCTTTTGGCCTATTTCACAGGCTGACATTGAGTGACTGTGGCTTTTCCTGGTGCATGGTGGAAGCTGTTGGTGGATCTACCATACCTTTGTCTGGACAACGGTGGTCCTCAGAGCTCCACTAGGTAGTGCCCAAGTGGGGGCTCTGTGTAGAGGCTTCAACCCCACATTTCCCTTCTGCACTGCCCTAACAAAGGTTCTTGGTGAGGCCTCCACTTCTGCATCATAACTCTACTTGGACATTTCCATACAACCTCTGAAATCTAGATGGAGGTTCCCAAACCTCAATTCTTGACTTCCATGCATCTGCAGGCTTACAACCACATGGAAGCTGCCAAGGTTTTGCGCTTGCACCCTCTGAAGCAATGGGCCAAGCTGTTCCTTGGTCCCTTTTAGCCATGACTAAAGTGGAAGGGATGCAGGGCATTAAGTCCCTAGGCTGCACACAGCAGGGGGGCTCTGGACCCTGCCCACAAAACCATTTTTTTCCTCCTAGCCTTCCAGGCTTGTGATAGGAGGGGCTGCTGTACTTTTATGCTGTTTCCCTTTTAAAACTGAATGCTTTTACAGCACCCAAGTCACATCTTGAATGCTTTGCTGCTTAGAAATTTCTTCTGCCAGGTACCCTAAAGCATCTCCCTCAAGTTCAAAGTTTCACAAATCTCTAGGGCAGGGAAAATTTCTTTGCTAAAACATAGCAAGAGTCACCTTTACTCTAGTTCCCAATAAGTTCCTTATCTTTATCTGAAATCACCTCAGTCTGGATTCCATTGTTCATAACTTTATCAGCATTTTGGTCAAAGCCATTCAACAAGTCTCTAGGAAGTTCCAAACCTTCCCACATTTTCCTGTCTTCTTCTGAGTTCTCCAAACTGTTCCAGCCTCTGCCTGTTACCCAGTTCCAAAGTTGCTTCCACATTTTCAGGAATCTTTACAGCAGCATCCTACTCCCTGTAACAATTTACTGTATTAGTCTGCTTTAACCCTGCTGATAAAGACACACCTGAGGCTGAGTAATTTATAAAGGAAAAGAAGATTAATGGACTCACAGTTCCACATGGCTGCAGGGCCTCATCTTCATGCCAGAAGGTGAAAGGCACATCTTATATTGTGGCAGACAAGAGAAAATGAGAGTGAAGTGAAAGGGGAAGCCCCGTATTAACTCAGATCTCAAAAGACTTATTCCCTACCATAAGAAGATCATGGGGGAAAATTGCCCCCATGAGAAGATCATGGGGGAAAATTGCCCCCATGATTCAGTTAATTCCCATCAGGTTTCTTCCATAACACGTGGGAATTACGGGAGCTACAATTCAAAATAAGATTTGTGTGGGGACACAACCAAATCATATCATCCTCAAAGCCCCCGCTCCACCATTTTTTGGAGAAAAAGGGATAAATTTAAAAGATATTATTTCAAACATCATTTATTGTTTCACTAGAGAAAACTGACCCTGCTTTTTACTTTTTTATTTTAGTCTTTGAATTGGTGCCATTTATGCTTAACTTTTCTGTCATTCGTTTCAACAGAGAAATGTCTAATTCTGCTTCTAATTTTCATACCATTATCCTTATTTAATACACAGTTGTACAAAGAAGTTTTATTAACTTTTAGATATTTTATATTTCAAATAGTATTTCTAGCAAAATATGATAAGGGTCCTCAATTGTTTCTTTGCTAAATTATCAGAAGCCAGAAAATCTGATTATATTACTACTCATGTTGAAATTAGTACCTGTGAGAAAACTTGAAAGAATTGTAAAGGACAATAGAAAAAGAGAAACTCATTTTGCTTGGAAGACCTCAAGATGAAGAGTAAAGAACTTAAGACCTTTTTATTACTGTTCACTATTGTGTCGTAAAAGAAGTGAAACAAAATATTGTTATTCTGACCTTTCCCCTTCTTGTCAATGTTCATGTAACATATTGATCTTGATTTTATATCACTTTCTACAAGAATTGTGTTTAAATGTTATATTTCTGGTCTTTTTCTCAACCTCCCATTCAAACCAGTTCACTAATTTGTAGAAATGAAATCTAAAAACAGTGATCCCCTTCAACTATGAATACTGTGGTAAAAATGTTACATAAGTTCATCTAAAGTATTGAATCTGTATCTAAATACAGGAAAGAGATAATATTATCTGCTTTTTTGTAGCTTGTTTTTCTTACTTTTTTAAACCTTAATGGAAATATTACCATATAAGTCTACATAATACACTAATCAAAGATTATTACTGAATGCATAACATTCTATATTTTGTATATTTTTATGTTTTTAAACAATGGTTTTTATTAACAAGCTTTCACATTATTTATATTTTGGTATTTTTTCTTTTATAAAAATGCAAGTATTCTGTTATGTACAAATATATATACTGTGTCATTATAGAACTTATGATGTTTATATCAATCAATATCTTATGATAGATGTTATCTGATTGCTTTCTAAAAATATAGAATGATTCACATTCTTAACAAAATATGTGAGAAGAAATTTTTATTCAAATCCCTGGAAGGAATAAATATTGTCTGTCCCACGTTTGGCAATATGATGGGCATAAAGTGTTATACTAGTGTTTCTTTAATTTTCATATTTGTGATTAGCAATATTTTTGAGCGTTGTCTATCATGGTTTTTATCTATTTCGAATTCCTGTTCTTTGACCTGTATTTTTATGTTAACTGGGTAAAATGGAATTTTTTTCATGATTTCTAAATGCTATTTTAATATTATAACCATTACCCACATATCTCTCATTTGTACTATAATACATTATAATATTTTTAACTTAATGTTTCTTTTAAAATTTTTCTTTCAAAGGTTTACACAGACTCCTGTTTCCTAAATGTTTAAGTAGGTCAAATTGTTTTCCTTCCATTTTTATTTAATAAATATTCTGTTACTTTAGAAACACTAATTTCAGATTTAAAAATTCAATATTTTAGCTTAAACTCAAGGTAAAAGTTTTTCTTTTCTTGTCTTTCTTCAGGTGACTTTGAAAAGCAGCTAAAAAGCAAATTGTTCTTTTATTCATATGATTATCAGGTTTATGAGAGAAAGTTGTTCTTGTTCATATGTAGATATCATTTTGAATTACTGGCTTCTATTGTTCAAAACACCTTGTAGTCTTGCTAAGTCTCATAAATTTTTGGAAAAACAATATTGTATCTGTATAGTTAAAAGCTACTCACAAATTGATGCCAATATTAGAATTAAAAAAGAAAATTCAGTTAAAGGGACCACAGGCCACATTATTAAAAGGAAACAAAAATACAATGATCAGCTTTGATAGCTACATGTATTAGTCTGTTCTCTCACTGGTATGAAGAAATACCTGAGACTGGGTAATTAATACAGGAAAGATTTTTAATTGATTCACAGTTCAAAATGGCTGGGGAGGGCTCAGGAAACTTACATCACAGCATATGGGGAAGCAAACACATCCTTTTACACAAGGCAGCAGGAGAGAGAAGTGTGGAGCAATGTGGGAAAAGCCCGTCATAAAACCATCAGATATCATGAGGACTCACTCACGTTCAGGAGAATAGCATGAGGGTAAACACTCTCATGATTCTATTATCTCCCACCATGTTCCTCCCATGACATGTGAAAGTTATGGGAACTACAATTAAGATGAGATTTGGGTTGGGACACAGATAAACCATACCATCATTACCTAGAAAATTTACAGATATTTCTGCACAATGCTTTATCTATAGGTAGATTAAGAAAAAAACCCTGGAATTGAAATAACTTCAAAATTGCAATATTAAATAAAGAAGATCCTAAGGAGAAAAAGCGTATTAGATATTTTATAATACAGTTAATACTTCACTTTTTAATTTAGATACCAAGTCCGGTCCTGTCACCCAGACTGGAGTGCAGTGGTGCAATCGTAGCTCACTGTAGCCTCTAAGTCCTGGGTTCCAGGGATACTTCTGCCTCAGCCTCCCAAGTTACTGGGACTACAGGTGCATACCACCATGCCCAGAAAATACAGTTAATATTATATAGTATACAGAAATGAACTAGTCTTGTAATCTATAATTGTCTTACCCCAAAGCCTAATGATTTATGATTTTAATTTTTCACCTCCTATCACATTTATGGATCCAAGGAATATGTTTTCTTACATGGCACAAGTGACTTTTCAGATGTAATTAAGGATACATACCTTAAAATAGGGAGAGTATGGTGGTTTACCCAGGTGGGCCTCATCTAATCACCTGTACCCTTGAAAGCAGAGAACTTGCCCCAGCTAGAAGCAGAAGAGAAGAAGCAGAGGGACAAACAGAAGGATTCAAAATATAAGAAAGACTGAATGCTCTGTTAGTGGTTTGAAGATAGAGGAGCCACTTGAGAAGAAATGCCGGTGACCTTAAGGAACAGACAGATTATCAGCCAACAGTAAGTATACAGAAATGTCAGACTTACACAAAACTTAATTTTGCCAACAGTTTAAATAATCTTGTAAGTGAATTCTTCCTGATGATCTCCAAAAAAGAGCCCCAGCCAGTTGACTTTGATTTTAGCCTTTGGCATATAAATCAAGCCCACCAGGTTCTATCTTCACTATGTAAGGTAATCAATAAATATTTTAAGTTGCAAATTTGTATTGATTTTGTTTCCAAAATAAATATTACATTAGTATATACCTATAGAGCAAAAGAAGAGACAAAACTTCTTTTGTCTGAATATTGAGAAATGTCCACCAAACACATGATTAACTAGCTAGATTAAGAGGAGAAAAAATAATTGGTAACAAACAGAGGAGACCTGCTACATTGAGAGAAAGCATGATGTTGCAGTATCATGTGTCCTTCCAGCCCATAGTCACCACATGGATTTAAAAGATTTGGCTGTATAAGAAACAGACAACCAAATAGTGTCATTCTTGCCTAAATTCAATCAGAGTATATGCCCAAATCACAGAGTTTCTAAATCAAGTAAAAGATTGAAAATACAAATAAGCAGCAGGTTGTTCCTGACAGGGCCTCATTGTATTAGGTTGATGCAAAAGTAATTTGCACTAAAAGTAATGGCAAAAAAACACAATTACTTTTGCACTAACCTGATAACTTGAGGTGGCAGTGTGCTCCAAAATTTGTGGTAGAAGATTCAAATAGAAAACTCAAAAGAAAAAAAAAAAAACAAAACACAAAGATTAAATAAGCAAACAAAAAAAATAGTTCTAAAACAAAACTCTGGTAGGGCATTTTTAGACATAACTTTTTGTGTACTCCTTTCAGCTTGACATAGAATGATTTTAGTGAGTAGAATACATTGATAAATCCACAAAACTAAATACATGCTAAGTTCACGAAATTTAGTTTTTAATTGGATCTAAACATTCTATATAACCAGAATTTAATTAGTGGGTAGAGTAAAAGGCAACAAATACTCTATTATTGAAGATTTGTGTAAACTCTTTATAAATCATGTGTGTCTGTTTGTATGTATTTAGAGAGAGATCAAGCATTCCAGTAAAAAATAATGCTGAATTTGAGGACACTTTTAGATGAAAACTGCTTAGATTCTGGTAGAGGATGCACAAATAAATGGCACTTGGTAGGAAAAAAATTCACTTGAACAAAAGAAAAAAGTGAAAAATAAATTGAATAATGAATGCAAGGAATAGAAAATGACTAAATAAAATTGTCATAAAATATGGCAAGGTGTTCTATAGAAATAATGGAAACATATTTATTAATGTGAATAATAAACTTTTTAGGTTACTTTTATTGATTAGGGGGAAAAAACACAAAAGTGATTGGAATGAGGATAATAGTTTTACCTATAGAGAACTATGAATCTTAACTGTAACAGAAGCTAAATAGAAGAAAATCAGTATAAAAGCCAAATTCAGTTACAGTATGTTCGGAGTAAAAATTTCACAAAGCAAGTCAAAAGGAATTTTATTTTTGCCAGGGACAAAGAAATAGTCTAGAACATTAAGGTAGAAAAATGAAATGTCTGATATGGAAAAAATATGCTTTTTCTTTGTAGACATAAATGGAAGATGAAAATAAAACAATTACAGTACTTTCAAAATGACACATTTACATTTAGCCTCAAGAGAGTAGAGATTTAAAATAAATTGTAGTATTTTTATATTCTAAAATAGATAATAATATTATTTATGCTTCAGAATATTTTCAAACCTCCATTTGATAATGTGAAATCCAAAATGAAAATACACCAAAAGTCTGTATTAATTAAAGGTCCTCACTAAAGCTATTTTTTCATATTTTCAAAACTATTCAAACAAAACAATTTTTAAATGAAGATGTCTATTTTTTTCTTGGCTTAAATTTGAAATTTTCAGTTGTTCTCCATAGAAATGAACATTTATTAACATTGTGGAAACTTGATTATTGTGTTACACTTTCCTTTTGACTGTTTATGACATGTCTGCTACATAGTCTATGTGGCGTAAGTTTAGTGTGACACGTATGATACACATATCATATAATTGGTCTGTATGAGGAAATCAAAAATTAATTTATTGCCCTTGGTAATTTAATTTTACTGCCATGTTAAATAGAAAACACATTTTTTTGCCAAATCATACCTGACTTCATAAATATTCATTAGGAATTCCTTTGTCAGAGTAAATAAACATTATTTATTCTTTTTTAGCCAATAGCTAATGTATGAAATGAATACTAGAAGTATCTGCTATGTTTATGGAAGTAAGTGAAAAATGAATCTGATTTTCAAAAAAATGCCATGCAACAGAATGGTAAGTTTAACGTTTAACAGTGGCTGTATTTGAAAAATATTTTAGACTGCATCTACAGATATATTTGTGGTCAGACATGGTGAGAATTTACAAGTGAAACAAATAAATGCAATCTATACAGTGTGGTGCAAAGCAAGTGGGGTCAGGGGATTTGTAAACCCTGAGAGAAAGAGACATGTAGAGACAGCTGCTATTCCTTCCCTGGTGAATTTCCAGTGCCTCTTCTTTCCTTTTGCAAGCCTGGTATAGGGAGATGGTGTGCTATCTGTAAAATGAAAATCATATGTTTTAAAATCACCTAGGTCAAATTGCATCATGCTTTTATTAGACAGACATTCTTATTTAAATAAGTATACGCAATGGACATAAAATGATAATTTGATTTATTTTCTTATATATATTAAAATATTCTACATCACTAAACATAATATATATGAAATTATATTACCAAGCAGTAGGCTTATATTGTGTGTAATAGCCATACCATAGCCTCTACCCCTACCACTTTTGGTCACAAACACTGTAGTAAGTCCAATATAAGATGTGTTATAACTACAAAATACACAGTGGATTTCACATTACTGTGTGAGAAAAATAATATAGCTGCTGTATATATTACATAATATATATACATACGTATACATAATACAATGTTGTAGACGTAGATACCAAAAGCCATTCATAGTCTTTCACCATTGAACATGATGTTAGTTCGTGGTATAAAGTTGTTGCCCTTTATCAAGGTAAGGAAATCAATTTATATTGCTGCATTACTGGATATTAAAAGTAAATATGCCTAGATTTTGACAACTGCTTTTTCTTCATCTATTGAGACAGTCATATGTTTAAGCTATTACTGCCATTTACAAATTTAATATTTAGCTTGTAATATTTTGCTTATATATTTCACTCTTACTTTCCTGTCTTAAAAACTGATTAATACATTAAAACTAAAGCCACGGACTAAATGGGGAACCCTTCAGCTGCATATGGTTGAAATCATTTCACAGTAATGATAATAAACGGAAACAAGATACATTATATCAAACTATGCTTTTGAGCAGAGAATGAAGTCTACAAATACTTTGTAAACGAAACTCTATCGATCATCTGAACTACAAACTTTAGTTCTGGAAATCAAGAAAGTACCAAAAATTAGTAGAAGTAAATTTTAAATAAACAAATAGAATGTGGTTTTGTTTTGTTTTTAACAGGAAACATCTTTTTTATTTCATTCGTAATGGGTCTCCTTCATAAGCTGAATTATACTTTTGGGTTAGGAGAGATGATGCTTGTCTTTAACCTTGATTATTTCTACTTATGACAGATTGGAAATATTTGGAAGTAGATTAAAATTTGAAAGGGTATCTTTAACCTTAATTTTTCTGAGTTAATTATGAGAAATACTTTCCATCAAAGGCTAAAAGATAAGGAAAACAATTCCAGTCATACTTTTATTAAGCATCTAAAAAGTAATATAAAGTGCATTATATAAAGTAATATATATTTATAAAAGTACGTATTTTATAGAGTCATGAAATAAATATTATATTGCCATGAAATCTTTAACTATTATTTAAAGAATTTAAATGACTTCTGGATCAATTTCATGTCTTAAAATGCATTTGTACTAAAAAATATATATTTTGAATTGTTTTTTGTATATGGTGTGGAATAAAAGTCTAATTTAATTACACATGGGATTGCATCAAACTGATAATCTTCTGCACAGCAAAAGAAATAGAAGTGAAGAGACAACCCACTGATTGGGAGAAAATATTTGTAATTTATACATCTGATAAAGGGGCTAATATCCAAAATATATAAGAAACAACTCAGTATCAAGAACATACGAAACCAATTAAGAAATAGGCAAAGGACATAAGTAGACATTCTAAAAAAAAAAACAAATAAACAATAGATACACTATATAAGTAAATGCTCATAATCACTGTATTCATCTATTCTCACACCACTAATAAAGACATACCCAAAAATGGGTAATTTATAAAGAAAATGAGATTTAATCGACTCACAGTTCTGCATAGCTGGGGAGGCCTCATGATCATGGCAGAAAGTGAAGGAGGAGCAAAGGCACATCTTACATGATGGCAGGCAGGAGGACTTGTGCAGGAGAACTGCCCTTTATAAAACCATCAGATCTCATGAGATTTATTCACTATCACAAGAGCAGCATGGGAAAAATCCACCGCCATGATTCAGTTACTTCTCTCCGGGTCCCTCCCATGACAGGTGGGGATTATGGGAACTACAAGATGAGATTTGGGTGGGAACATAGCCAAACGGTATCAATCACTAATCATAAGAGAAATGTACATTAAAACCACTGTAATACATAACCTCATACCCCTTAGAATGGCTATTTCCAGAAAGATGAGATATAACAATTGCTAGCAAGGATGTGGAGAAAAAGGAATTTGTGTGTCAATATAATTTGATACAGCCATTATGAGAAATAATATGAAGTTTCCTCAGAAAACAAATACAGTATTATTACATGATCCAACAGTCCCACTAATGGATATATATATCCAACACAACTGAAATCAGTATGCCAGAGATATCTGCATTCCCTTGTTCGTTGCAGCATTATACACAGTAGGTAAAATATGGAGACAATTTAGGTGTCCAGTATTGGATACATGGATTTAAGAAATGTAGTGTATATTAGCAATAGAATCCCATTCAGGATGAAAAAGGAGATAATTTTGTTATTTGCAACAACTTAGGTGCACCTGGAGGACATAATGCTAAGTGAAATAAGCCAGACAGAAAAAGACAAATACCACATGATCTCACTTACATGTGGAACTTTAAAAAGTCAAACTCATATACGTTGAGAGTAGAATATTGGTCACCAGAGGAATGGATGGGGAAAGGGAACATGTTGAACAAAGAGGACAAAAGTTTACTTAGACAAGAGAAATAGTCTTTAGTTACGTATTTGACAGTATGGACACTATAACAATTAATGTATTGTACATTTCAAAATTACTAAAAGAGTAGGTTTTAGAGGTCACCGCAAAAAAATGGTAAGTATATGAAGCAATAAATTTCTTAATTATTTTGATGTAATCATTTCTCAATAAACAAATATCAAAACATCATATTATACCCCATAAATATATAATACATAAAATTTCTATTTGTTAATTAAAATAAAATTATTATTCCAAATAAATAAATACATGAAAATAAAAATAAATTTCCATGTATGTTCTTATGAGAAAATATAATTGCTTAGATTCCAATGATAAACTCTTAAGACATATACTTACCAAAGTCATTATTAATTTTTTGGTTACCGTTTTGAAATTTATTCATGTTTTAGTGTTCAGTTAAGATCCATTAGGCCAAAGCTATACCAAAATTTCTATTTTTTATTGAAGCAAACATTTAGTAAATATTTCAATGTCTGTCTTAGCTGTAACCAAATACCAATGTGTTTACTTAACGTGCTGAAACCAGCTCTTCCTATTATTCTCGTTATGCTGTTTCAATAATTATCATAGAAAACAAGTGTTCTAAGGTGACATTAATTCGCATTTGCAGTACTTTGAGCTTCAGTTTATCCTCCCTGATTATTCAGAAAATGCAAGAAATTTAAGACATGTTTTTCAAATAGACCAAGGCAAGAAGATAGCATGCATTATAATTATGGTAAAGAGGAGTTTGAAACTTTAAGAAAAATTAAAAACTTCCCACTCTAATCTACTTTACAGGCTGTTGCCAAAATGTTTTTCTCTAAGTGGTCCCTATGTTTACAAATTACACCTCAGATTATTCTTACCCAATGAATGTAATTCTACTTCCATACTCCACACTGTCTGACACAACAAAAATCTTTTATTGTCCTTTCCGAGCTCAATGACTTACCATATTTATAAAGAAGTTCCCTATCTGTACATTTTAAACTCAGCTTTTTACTCGTGGGTTTTTAAATTTTATGTAAAGGCTTTGTCTTTACTTCTTCCAAAATACATTCATATCTTAAAGAAAAACTTTCAGGCCTGACTGATTCTGGCTACCCAGATATGTATTTGACTCTGACACAGATATTTTCTTGCTCAACTTTTTAATGTTAGTGTTTAGTCTATAATATTTTTTCTACTTGCGAAACATTTGTTGCATTTGTGTGTATGTATGTATGTATGTTATCGTTTTATCTTTACTCAATATTGTTTTACCAAATGAATTTAAAAAAAGAATCAATCAAATAAGTTAAGTGGTAAGGGGGGGAGAGAGGAGAAAATTAAATATGTTTAGTATATATTGCATTAATTCAAAATTGTAAGTATATTGTGTTGCTTTTACTCCAGGATAGATAATAATTGCCTTGAGTAGAAGGATAAAATAATTTTCCAAATTATATAATCTTTCCAATGTTACCTAGCAAATACTATATTCCCTGTAGTTCTAAAGTAAAACCAGACCTTCTGATATGCTAGCAAACGACAACTGGATAGGCCTATTGTAATTGCAATAATTAAAAAAAAGTTTTAATGGTCTGAAAGACATTTGAGATTAATATACTCACTGATCCCTGATAAGTTATTTCTACTGCCTGTATGTCTGTTTCCCATTTGTAAAATTGACTTATGTCTATCTCAGTTTTACTGTGAGAAGATATAACTTCACGTGTGACACACGTGAAGTTCTTGCTGTATTTTTGCTGCCTATAAGAAACCCTTTACACATTAGCTACGATTATGTTTATTGTTCTTAGAGGAAGATGGCATCCACTTGAAAAATTTGAGAATACATTTTTTCTGTAAAAGTATTTGGATTTACTATCTCCAGGGAAACCATAGGACATATTCTGCATGTGCCTATGAGGATTTGAGAAACTTTATTTTTTAGCATGTTGTTTATAATAATTCAGAAACAATTATCTCAAATATAGTCCACTAAATTATATTGTTTTTCTTGAATAAAATATTAAAGATATCTTGAAATTTAAAAAGAATCTTCTTTTCTGTTCTTAACATGTTAGAAATGTGAACAAATATAAGATTTAAAGTATATTCCAAAATTGACTCTTCAACATAATTATGACATATTAAAAATGAAAATTATAGTCCCTTAAAAAATCTTGAGTAAATGCTACATTGAAGATATTCACATGATTTATTTTAAATCATAATACAAAAAATTAGCATCTATTGAATTGTTTTTTACTTACATGCTTTAAATCTTGCTTGGTAAAAAGAGTATGCTCATCAATTACTTAAGAGCTGGATTTGGAACAGATACTGTGCAGCATATGGATTCAAATTCTGTTATTGAGGCCTATAAAGCATTTCAAACAACAAGACAGTGATCGATATGTTCTGAATTTCCAGCTGCATTTCCATAATACTCTTCATACTGAGGTTTTATAATTTGTGAATTTTTTTGATATAATAAATATTAATTTGTTGACCATAGGCATGCTCACCAAGGAAGGAGAATTTGCACCATCAATATTGGCATGCTGTTGGAACCCAATCAGTTTAAATAAAAAGTCATTGTAATAAAATCATCCATCATCATTTTAAAATTAAAGTATAGGCAATGATAAATGTATACCTCCATATTTACCGTATTTACTGAAGTGTCATAAAGATTATTTTATTGCTATTTAAATAGTGTTCATTTCTTCCATTTCTTGGCAGACTGACTTTTAAAAAGTGTAAAAAAAATATTATTTGTTTCTTAAGAATACACTATGATTTTATCAATAGAAAAACAATTTTTTAAAACAAAAAAATTTCTGGCAAAAAAATAATACATTTTGTCAGTTTTCACTGCATTTGTGTCTATTCTTTTCACATTCAAAAATTTACCTATTGCTTTTACTTTATAAAATTATCTTACTGCTTTTAAAAATGAAGGAAATATTAGATATAGTTTTCATAGTGACTCATATCAGGTCTTTTTTTCTGGTTACCATCTACAAATTCTTTGAACTTTATAACTTTCTATATAACGTATTAAAAATGACTTGATTCTTAATTGTATTTTGCCACTCACTCCCATCCCTTCAATTTAATTTGCCCTCAAATATCCTAATATCTTTTGTGATCTTTTATTTTAGTTTTTGTAAACCCAAGTGAAAATAAGGAAACAAGCTGTGATTAGAACATGTACTGCCCCAAGGATAGAGAGCCTGAAATAATAAAGTAGTAATGTCCTTAAATCATTTCTGTGCTAATCCTACCAACAAGAAGTATTAAAATGGTTAGACATGAGTTACCCTGGAATTACACAATGCATTTTCCTCTGCAACTCCAAGAAATAAAATAGTGTAAAAGCCAAAATAAGTTTCAACTATTGTGTCTCCTAAGGCCAGTTGAGACTTGATCACCACCTGTGGAGGTCCAGACTGCAGACCCTGACTCAATGATGGATGAATAAATGCACTTTCCTTTCACACCTGGTGCAGGGATTCAAGTGGGCTAAAGATGGCTATTGGCTGCTTTCAGAGGGCAACTGCAGCCAATCAACCAAGAACCCCTGTACATCCACCCATTAATTCGGTAAAAGATTTCACAACAGAGGTTCTAAGTCAACACGCTTGTGGAAAATTAACTTGTTTAAAAGAGTAGTTTTATGAATGATAAAAGCTTTAGGTTCTGGGCCCAGAATAAACACTATTAACCAGTAGTTCCCCTTTGATCTTTCCCTGAGAGGACCATCCAGCACAAAGTTTATGTGAGTAAACAGTTAGAATAGAGGAAAAGGAATGTGGGGTAAACAGATTTAAACTAGGAAAGCGTTTTTGTTGTCCCTATCTCTTCCCTAGTGATGGACTGGCTGCCTTCAGCCTCCCCAGTAAAACCTTTCTTGGCCTTCCAACAGGTTTGAGACTAATCTATAACATTCCATAATATTTTTCCAACCAACCTGAGTGAATCTCAACAGCCAGGGTCTAGGGTAGCATTGTCCAATAGAAATTTAACAGAAGTCTTTATTATTTTAAATTTCCTAATAGCCACATGAAAATAAAAAAAGTAAAAGAAAATAGGTAAGCTAATTATAAGACTAGATTTGGTTTAAATGAATATAAAATGTTAACATTTCAACATGTAGTTAGTATAAAATTTATTAATGAAATAATTACTTTACACTCTTGGTTTTCCAACTAAGTCTTAGAAATGTAATAGTCTAGGCTGGGCATGATGGCTCATGCTTGTAAACCCAGCACTTTGGGAGGCTGAGGTAGGTGAATCCTGAGGTCAGGAGATTGAGACCATCCTGGCCAACATGGTGAAATCCTGTCTCTACTAAAAGTACAAAACAAAATTCCAGTGTGGTGGTGCATGCCTATAGTCCCAGCTACTTGGGAGGCTGAGGCCGGAGAATTGCTTGAACTCAGGAGGCAGCAGTTGCAGTGAGCTGTGATTGTGCCACTGCACTCACTCCAGTGAGACTCTGTCTAAAAAAAAAAAAAAAACAACAAAAAAAGTCAAGGAAATGTAATAGTCTCTAAATCTCACAAGAGTGATAAGAGTGATGATGCACTGTGTCTGGCTTCAAGTTATAATTTCCATTCAATCAACATGCCAGTGCCTGTTGATCTGAAACTTTGAACCATGCAGAAACTTAAACATATTAATGGTACAATGTTTCTCAACACTATCATTGGACAGGACATATCTAAAGGGTAGTTGGAAAAAGTAATATAGATGGGGCACTGTATAAAGTTAGAGAGATTGATAGGCCGAATAATGAACACAAAGGTCATTTCAATGCAATTGGAAGGAAGTCTCCATAAATAATGTACCTAAAATTTAATTTGGACATTTGGAAATATGAAGACTAAGATTTATCAAAAAATAATCATAAGAGTCTTGAAACAAGAATGGAGTATCCTAACATCAAATGCTAGGAGATGAAGACATAATGAAGAACTGAAAGGAAAATGTGGATCATAAAAACATGCACTAAAAGAATTATATTTTATTCTATACATTGCAATGGCATGAGTCATTATGAGCTGCTTGAGAAAGCACATAAAAATTTGACATCAGAATATAATTTTATCATCCAGTTGGGTATAATCCTGCATTTGTTATCTGAAGCATCAAAAAATGTTTCAATGCTTTTTCTCTCACACCTGCTTATCTTTTTTTCTTCAAATCAAGTATTTATTTTTGGATATGTGGACATGAGAGGAAAACTAATCAATTATGCTGCATTGAGGGATATGCATGCACAATCATTCCACATTCTTTGAGAGGATATGGTGTTTTCTTTAGCAAAAGCAGAGATGGATCACCATAGGTTGCAATTATCCAGTCAGATCTTGCTATAAACTTGGGCAGACAATTCAGCAAATCAAAAGTCCTCCTGGATTTTCCACTCCCATTAAAAAACATTTTGGTTTATATTTGAAATTCACAGCACTCCATCCCATGTAATTACTGAAAATCTTTTTACAACCATGTAATATACTTTTTCTTATAATACGCAATTTTCTATCTCACCATGTAACTACTTATTAATATTGCCATATTAACTTTAATAGTTTAAAAGTTAATATTCCCACATTAATTTCATTACTTTAAAAGACAACAGTGTTGCCTTTTTAAAAACTTATTGTACTTTAAATTCAGGGGCATATGTGCAGATCATGCAGAATTGTTGAATAGGTGCATTCATGGCAATGTGGTTTGCTGTATCCATCCTCTCTTCACCTATATCTAACATTTCTCCCCATGTTATCCCTCCCCAACCTCCCCAACAGAACCCAGTGTGTGATGTTCCACTCCCTGTGTCCATGTGTTCTCATTGTTCAACTCCCATCTATGAGTGAGAACATGTGATATTTGATTTTCTGTTCTTGTGTCAGTTTATTAAGAATGATGGTTTCCAGGTCCATCCATGTCCCTACAAAGGACATGAACTCATGGATTTTTATGACTGCATAGTATTTTATGGTGTATATGTGCCACATATTCCCTGTCCAGTCTATCATCGATGGGCATTTGGGTTGATTCCAAGTCTTTGCTGTTGTAAACAGTACTGCAATCAACATTCGTGTGCATGTGTCCTTATAATAGAATGATTTATAATCGTTTGGATATATACTCAGTAATGGGATTGCTGCCCTAACTTGCATACAATAGGATAGAATTCTAAAGGCAACGTAGGAAGCCTTAAGTCTTGCTATGTATGCTTTGAAGAAAGTTGATTTTACCCCTTTAGGAGAGAAAAGT
>CAUYNN010042626.1:0-13965 GCA_963574175.1 Chiropotes sagulatus | reverse complement strand
ACTGGAGTATCCCTAAAGAATACTACCCATCCTTAATCAAATTAGAACTCAGAATTAAGAAACTAACTCAGAACCGCACAACTTCATGGCAACTGAACAACCTGCTCCTGAATGTCGACTGGATAAACAATGAAATGAAGGTAGAAATAAAGATGTTCTTTGAAACCAATGAGAACGAAGATACAACGTACCAGAATCTCTGGGACACATTTAAAGCAGTGTCTAGAGGGAAATTTATAGCAATAAATGCCTACCAGATAATCGAGGAAATATCTAAAATCGACACCCTATCATCAAAATTGAAAGAGCTAGAGCAGCAAGATCAAAAAACTCAGAAGCTAGCAGAAGACAAGAAATAACTAAGATCAGAGCAGAACTGAAGGAGATAGAGACACAAAGAAACCTTCAAAAAATCAATAAATCCAGGAGTTGGTTTTTTGAAAAGATCAACAAAATAGACCACTAGCCAGATTAATAAAAAAGAAAAGAGAGAATAATCAAATAGATGCAATAAAAAATGAAAAAGGGGATATCACCAATTCCACAGAAATACAAACTACCATCAGAGATTACTACAAACAACTCTATGCACACAAACCAGTAAACCTGAAAGAAATCGATAAATTCCTGGACACTTGCAACCTCCTAGGCCTAAACTAGGAAGAAGCTAAAACCTTGAACAGACCAATAACAAGGGCTGGTACCAGAATCTCTGGGACACATTTAAAGCAGTGTCTAGAGGAAAATTTATAGCAATAAATGCCTACCAGATAATCGAGGAAAAAGGCAGCAATTAATAGCCTACCAACCAAAAAAAGTCCAGGTCCAGACGGGTTCACAGCCAAATTCTACCAGACATACAAAGAGGAGCTGGTACCATTCCTTCTGAAACTATTACAAACAATACAAAAAAGAGGGAATCCTTCCCAAATCATTTTATGAGACCAACATCATCCTGATACCAAAACCCAGCAGAGACTCAACAAAAAAGAAAACTTCAGGCCAATATCCATGATGAACACAGATGCAAAAATCTTCAATAAACCACTGGCAGAGGGATTGCAACAGCACATCAAAAAGCTTATCCATCACGATCAAGCAGGCTTCATCCCAGGGATGCAAGGCTGGTTCAACATATGAAGTTAATAAACGTAATCCACCACATAAACAGAACCAAAGACAAAAACCACATGATTATCTCAGTAGATGCAGAAAAGGCCTTCAACAAAATTTAACAGCCCCTTATGCTAAAAACTCTCAATAAACTAGGTATCAAAGGAACATATCTCAAAATAATAAAAGCTATTTATGACAAACCCACAGCCAATATCATACTGAATGGGCAAAAACTGGAAGCATTCCCTTTGAAATCCGGCACTAGACAAGGATGCCCTCTCTCATCACTTCTATTCAATATAGTATTGGAAGTTCTAGCCAGAGCAACTAGGCAAGAAAAAAAAAATAAAGCATATTCAATTAGGAAAGGAGGAAGTCAAATTGTCTCTATTTACAGATGACATGGTTGTATATTTAGAAGATCTTATCATCTCAGCCCAAAATCTCCTTAAAGTGATAAGCAACTTCAGCAAAGTCTCAGTATACAAAATCAATGTGCAGAAATCACAAGCGTTTTTATACACCAATGACAGACTAACAGAGAGCCAAATCATGAGCGAACTTCCATTCACAATTGCTGCAAAGAGAATAAAATACCTAGGAATACAACTAACAAAGGACCTCTTCAAGGAGAACTACAAACCACTGCTGATCGAAATAAGAGAGGACACAAACAGATGGAGAAACATTCCATGCTCATGATTAAGAAGAATCAATATCATGAAAATAGCCATACTACCCAAACTAATTTGTAGATTCAATGCTATCCCCATCAAGCTACCATTGACTTTCTCCACAGAATTAGAAAAAACTACTGTAGATTTCATATGGAACCAAAAAAGACCCCATATAGCCAAGACAATTCTAAGCAAAAAGAACAAAGCTGGAGGCATCATGCTACCTGATTTCAAACTATACTAAAAGGCTATAGTAATCAAAACAGCATGGTAGTGGTACCAAAACAGAGATATAGACCAATGGAACAGAACAGAGGCCTTGGAGGCAACGCCATACATCTACAACCATCTGATTTTGACAAACCTGACAAAAACAAGCAATGGGGAAAGGATTCTCTGTTTAATAAATGGTGTTGGGAAAACTGGCTAGCCATGTGTAGAAAGCAGAAACTGGACCCCTTCCTGACACCTTACACTAAAATTAACTCCAAATGGATTAAAGACTTCAACATAAGACCTAACACCATGAAAACCCTAGAATAAAACCTAGGTGAAACCATTCAGGACATAGGCATGGGCAAGGACTTCATGACTAAAACACCAAAAGCATTGGCAACAAAAGCCAAAATAGATAAATAGGACCTAATCAAACTCCACAGCTTCTGCACAGCAAAAGAAGCAATCATTAGAATGAACTGGCAACTCTTTGAAGGGGAAAAAATTTTTGCAATCTACCCATCTGACAAAGGTCTAATATCCAGAATCTACAAAGATCTTAAACAGATTTACAAGAAAAAAAACAAACAAACCCATTCAAAAGTGGACGAAGGACATGAACAGACACTTTTCAAAAGATGACATCTGTGAGGCTTACAAACACATGAAAAAATGCTCATCATCACTGGTCATTAGAGAAATGCAAGTCAAAACCACATTGAGATACCATCTCATGCCAGTTAGAATGGCGATCATTAAAAAAATCTGGAGACAACAGATACTGGAGAGGATGTGAAGAAATAGGAATGCTTTTACACTGTTGGTGGGAGTGTAAATTAGTTCAACCATTGTGGAAGACAGTGTGGCAGTTCCTCAAGGACCTAGAAATAGAAATTCCATTTGATCCAGTAATCCCATTACTAGGTATATTCAAAGGATTATAAATCATTCTATTATTAAGACACATGCACACGTATGTTCATTGCAGCACTGTTTACAATAGCAAAGACCTGGAACCAACCCAAATGCCCATCTATGATAGACTGGACAAGGAAAATTTGGCATATATACACCATGAAATTCTATGCAGCCATAAAAAATGATGAGTTCATGTTCTTTCTAGGGACATGGATGAATCTGGAAACCATAATTCTTAGCAAACTGACACAAGAACAGAAAATCAAACACCACATGTTCTCACTCATAGGTGAGTGTTGAACAATGAGAACACATGGACACAGGAAAGGGAGCATCACACACTGGGGTCTGTTGGGGGAGACTAGAGGAGGGACAGTGAGGGGTAAGGAGTTGGGGAGGGATAACATGGGGAGAAATGCCAGGTATAGGTGATGGGGATGGAGGCAGCAAACCACATTGCCATGTATGTACCTATGCAACAATCCTGCATGTTCTGCACATGTACCCCAGAAGCTAAAATGCAATAATGTATATATATATATATATATATATATATGATGATTCTAATAACACTAACCTCATAAGGTTACATGAATATGGCTCAATTTTGTATTAATGTATGGATAAATTATTAATGTTAATGTATGAATAAAAAAAGTTATGTAAGTTTTGGTTATTATTTTTAGCCTAACCATTATTTGCAGCATTTCTCTTAAAAACAAATCACTCTCCCTCATTTTGAATTTACAGTTTTTATTTAACATGTTCTGGAATTTTGAAATAGCCTTTTGTCCTAGTGTTTGGATTTTTAGTTCACACCCTTGTCTTACTCCTCTTCTCATACCTTGAATTAGCTAGAATCTCTCACACTGCTTGAATGCCTGTGAATAGGATTGCAAATGAATGCTTCCACATTCCCAATGAGTAATTTACAAACATTCCCAATGAGTTATTTACAATCTGTTTGGCAGGCAATTGAAGCTCAGGTGAATCATCTCTTTTCTAATATCACTGAATTTCTTTTGTAAATCTCAGATTCAGGTGCTAATGGCAGTCTTTCAAAACTGGTAATTCAGAAAGACAAGTTTTTATGTAGTTAAAACTATCCTAGAAATAAACAAAGTGTTATAGTATGATCATAATTGTGTGAGAAATATCTATGACTAAAAATTTTTGATAGGAATTATCTCTACAGTGTTGTTTGTCCTGTCACTCAAATAACATAACCAAGGGTACATTTTTTTCTCTATTTAATGTCTTAAATTTTCCAAACTTTCTTTACCATTTTCTACTTTGAAATGAGAAATGTATTAGCATTTTATTTTTTAAACTTTTCTCTCCAGGTGCTTTGTTTCCAAAATTAATAAAATTCTGGAATTTATTTAAAGCTTTTTGACTGCACAGGTGTTCCAATAGATTTACAGCCTTATTTCCTCACTACATGTGTGTAGTTATGTTAAAATCCAGCAAAATCACCATGAGAACATTGCTTCACAGAAAATTTAGTTGGATTTGTGAATTAAATAAGTTTAATAAAAATATGTTAATGTGCTTAGCATTCTGTGTGCCTCAATCTCTTTATCTTTAAAGTGGGGGGAGAGGGCACAGAATTAACACAGGTGGGTTATTCTAGTTCTAAGATATTATATATTAAAATTGTTAATACCCAGACATTTTCCTAATGCTTTTTTTGTAAGTATTGTGATGGCCTAGGGAATATGGTCATTATCTCAATTAGATCAAGTTGAATACTATAAATTCCTGTGTCAGAAGGAAGCTATCAACAGGGACAGTGATATTCAGTCTCAGCTTCTGAAGGTTCTCACTAGTATTTCAAGATGAAACACAGACCTAATGCTGAAGAAATGTAGTCTTCTTGCAATAAAGATTTATGCAGAGTAAATGATTTTTGAACAATGATTCTAAACTGCTATGATTATTTCTAAACTACCATAGTTTGTAAAAATAAATGAGATATAGCAGCAGCTTAGCTGAAGGCTGCCACTGCCTTCATTGGGCAGGTACCAGTTGAGTCCATCAGTTCCTAGAGTGGCTCAGGGTGGGTTTGGAATAGCTTATTTTATAAAATGTACATTTTGTTTTATTCAGGTTACACTGGAGAGCTTTGTCAGTCCAAGATTGATTACTGCATCCTAGACCCATGCAGAAATGGAGCAACATGCATTTCCAGTCTCAGTGGATTCACATGCCAGTGTCCCGAAGGTAATTAGTATTTATTGCTCCAGAAAGAACTTTTGTTTTCCATTTTAAATCATAAGCTGATTTGATCAGCTTTATACTTTGTTTCTGCAAAACTCTACACAAGAGAACTTCCTTTTTTGTTTGATTTATAAAACAAACATAGATGATAGTCCCCTTTTTAGCTCTATGCTAGCATAGCTTGAAAATTATTTGAATATTAGACATAATCTAGGACTTTCTGTGATTTTATTTATACATTAAAATGAATAGCTATAATAAGATGGGATCTCTTTCTAATGGTGACAGTTTACTTAAGAGTTGTATTTTGTTTGGTTTTTGATATGAGTTTACATTTAAAAATTCAACATAAAGTTTACTTCTGTTTTTAAATCAACTTTATAATGTCTTAGAAAATTCAAGTCACCTGGAAAGCCACATCTTTAGGGCTGCTTTTATTTTCAAAAGCGGTTTTACAGCTGGCATAGTTTTACCTGAAGATGCAGGCAAATAATCACAGCTATCCAGCTGGTGTTCATGAAATTATTTTGTAATTTGAGGAAGTTTTGTTCTCATTTCTGCTTGCAGGGATGTCATTGAAGGGATTATTTTAAATCGTTAATGTTGTAAACATAACATGACATTAGATTATTTTTTAGAACCAACATTTAAGCTTCTGATCCACAGAAGTTACACTGACAACTACATAAGTGACATCCTTTGCAGAGATTAGATGTAGAGCCTGAGTGCCTAAGGAAACATCTGTGTGTTCACAATTACCCTAGACTATCTATAGCTGAGACAGGGAGAGGGTGGTGGCACAGGACGGGTGTTGATGAGAGGCCATTGGCCTCCCAGATAACCTAAGTGCTTGGGCTCTCAAGGAGCCACCCCTGTGATCGGCAGTACCTCATATTTGAATATTTTGGAGAAATGAACATTAACTAAAGAAGGACAGGTTCTTGTCTTCCTGCTTACTTGGGCAGAGCAGGGCCCAGGGTGGTGGCTGGGGTGAAATGGCTGTGGCCGACCCAGCCATCCCACTGTGTGTTGGTGATGAGTTAAATGTATTCGGTGAGCCCTGTTCTTCACCCTCTCCTTTTGCAGTGCAGGCTCAGCTCCCTTAAACAAACGTGAACCCTTAAAAACATTGCTGAGGGCTGATGACTGAGGAAGCAGCTCCAGTCTTCACTCCCACAGAGCACTTTGCGGTTCTTAAAGCTCTGTCACACCCTCAGTCAGTCACCACCTAACTCTGATCGGAGGCCTTGCCATTTAGTGTTTAGTCAAGGGCAGCCTTCTGGGTTGTTCTGGGACCAAATGGAAGTTTTGTGAAAGTGCTTTAAGAGCTCCAGCATGCTTTCTTATTGCTGGGGTTGTTACCAGAAAGTTACAGTCAGGCCCCTGGAGGTTCATATGGGGGTAATTTGCACAAAGTCACACTGGCAATAAACAATGGCCCGTGAACTAGACACTGGGAATTTTGCTTGCACTCATACTACAATTTCCTTGTTGTTAATGATTTGCTGAGCACTTCATGTATACCAAGCGCTGTGCTAGGTGATAGGCTGTAATACTAAGGAAGGCTGAGATGGCCCCTCGAATGGTGCATACACAGATAAGTATGTAATTACATTCTGGAATAGTGGCCTTGAAGAGGCACAGAAGGGATCTGCTTGGGCTTGTAGAGTTGGGAGAGACTCCCATGTGCAAAGACCCGAAGAGAGGAGAGGAGCAGATGGTGCAGTTGAGGGCATGACTGAGCTAAGAGGTTGAGAAGAATCGTGGTGACAGCAGGTGGAAGCATTCAGGGCAAGGCTTGCAGGGCTGGGTGGGCCCCTCAAGGCCTTTCATCTTTATCCTAGAGGGGAGGGAGTTCAGGGTGAGGCTTCAAGGCCAGTTCCACTATTTACTTACTAGCTTTGTCCCATGGGCATGTGATTTTATGCCTCCCTGCATCTTGGTGTTTTTAATCTGTAAAATGGAGTGTTTGTGCCTATGTCATAGGATCAGTGTAAGGATTAGATGAGGTGAGACAGATAAAGTGCCTAGCACAGTACCTGGCTAACTGCTGAATACATATTAGCTATTTTATCACGATTGTTTTAATAGTAATGCTTATTATTAAACCATGGATAAGCAGAGGAATTCAAACTTTTCATTCTGGGACAATGTTGAACATAAATTAGAGACGAGTGGGAATAAGGAAAAAAGTTTGGAGACTGTTGTGGAAGTCTAAGGAGTAGATGTTGGCTGCTAGGAATAGAAAGGTGGAATTTGAAAAAGAGAGAAGCAGATGGATCTGGAAGAACTTTGGAGGGAAAATGGAGGAGGCCGGAGAAGGAGCGAGGTGGAAGGTGAGGGAGGGTGAGGCAGAGAATCTGGGGCTTTGCAGTGGGTTGTGCCATTCATGGAGAAACAGAAAAATGGAGAAGTGTTCTATGTTAGAATCCTTGTGAGAGACCCTTGTGATACTCAAGTGGAGATGTCAGCTGGGCTATGGCTCTGTGAATCTGGAAGAAGCTTGGACTCATCTAAACACAGAGACACTAGCCTTTAGATAGCCATTTAAATCCTGGATGCTGATCCAGAACCCTTCTCCTTTATCCAGTGCCATACTACCCCTCCAGGCTGCCAAGGTGAAGCGTAGATAAAATGTGAGGCTGTAGAATTGACAAGATGAAGATGAATTTCCCATTACGAAGACTTTCACTCAAAGGTTTATCTTCATTGAAGACTGAGCAGGGAAAAGCAGGCTTTCATTAGAGTTTAGAAGAATTTGCTGGAATGTATAGCAGCTTCTTAGCAGGAGCTCATACCTGGTCACTGGCATTTTTTAAGCAGTCTCTCCCACTGGCCTGTCCTTAGAGTGCTTGCTTTTGTGTATTGACAGTAACTCATATTTATAAAATACTTTGCACTTTAAAAACAGCCTGTGTCACCAGGCGTGGTGGCTCATGCTTGTAATTCCAGCACTTCGGGAGGCCGAGGTGGGTGGATCACTCGAGGTCAGGAGTTTGAGACCAGCCTGGCCAACATGGGGAAACCCCATCTCTACTAAAAATACAAAATTTAGCTGGGTGTTGTGGTGCACACCTGTAATCCCAGCTAGGTGGGAGGCTGAGGCATGATAATTGCTTCAAACCGAGAGGTGGAAGTTGCAGTGAGCCAAGGCTGTGCCACTGTACTCCAGCCTGGATAACAGAGCAAGACCCTGTCTCAGAAAGAAAATAAAAAATAAAAAGAGCCTGTGTCTCCAGATGTTTCTCACATCAGACACGCTGAGAGCAAGTCTGAGAAGTGCCTCATAGTCACAGAATGTCCTGGAGTTTGGAGCCAATCCTGACCCTTGCCTGCCTCCTTTTCAGTTTCTCCATGGTAGGTTTTTGTTGATTCTGTCTGCCCTGCTTCCCTGTGTTATTCTTTGAGGAAAGGAATTGTATTTGATTCATCTTCTTGCCCACACCTACTTCCAACACCTTTCCTATGAGTTGTGTTGTATGTTAACAGGAGGGATTAATATTTGATAAATAATTTAATTATAGAAGTCAACACTTAGATATCACTCACTATGTCTGCTAACTAATTTGACTCTCACAACAATGAGAATCAACTTAGTATTGTGTGCTGGGCAGCACACACTGTTAATGTTTCCATTTAACAGATGAGAAAGCTGAGACACAAGAGGATCAGTAACCTGCCTCAGGTCGCAGACCCAGAAATGGAAGCCCAGCCCAGAAGTTGGCTCCAGTGCTCCCAACTACTGTCTTATACCATCTCTGAATATATTCTTTAAAAGAAATCCCATTATATTTTTAAAGATTATCTTTGTGACCGTAATCATAAGAAAAATGCACTCAAAGCAAACTTGTCAATATCTCTGCTGTTTACTTTCTTAAATCTGAAAAAAGTGAGAAATCATTATTTTTGGTAAGCAAGTGAAATCCTGTTATAACAATTCCTGCCAGGCTGGAAAGCTGTTAAAACTGGATTTTCCCTCTGGATAGAGCTCTCAACAGCACACACCCACGTCCTTTCTCTTTTTTCCCCTTTTCATCTCTATCTTGTTTCCTTCAAGGCCTTTTTTCCATTTGACCTGGGCAGGCCCGTAGAGGTTGAACATCCTTCCTGGGTACTGTTTCTGTGTCTCCTGCTCCTTCCCAGAGTTCCAAATCGGGCAGCCCGAGAGCCGGCTGCAGTCACCTTCACAGCTGCACTCCTTCGGGACACGTCTGCCCTTCTACACTGAGATTTTTATCCTTCATCAACCGGCTCTGTATTTCTTTTGGATTTCTACTTAGCTTTTACTAGGTTCACATTGGGAAAGTGTAACTTCAGATTCTGGTTACAGTGGGGATGATAAGAAATAAAAGTGAAATATCATGAACTTTTTTTATATCCACCTGATTGAATGATAACAGAAATGACAAAGATAAGCACTTAGGATCTGGCATTATTGCTTAAGAATTTATTGTCTTTATATTTGGTTTAGAACTTTGAAATCTTTAAGTTTTAAACTAAATGCATTTTAATTCTGAAGATATCTAATTATATATACCTAGGAATTCTGCATATTGGTATTTAAATATGCATATTTATATAGATGAATATATTTAGATACATGTATAAATACAATCTGAATACTACTCTCTAGCCATTATCTTTACCTCAGTATCTTAATTCCATCCCCTCTCCACTGGGAGTTTGAAGTAGAATACCACATACATTAATAAAGGATAAGAACTCAATAGTGACAGAAACCTCCTGAAATAAAGAACATCAATTGGTTCTGCAGCAGTGACCATTCGCCTCCTGCAGAGCACACCTGATTAAATGGAACCACCTTCCTGGCATCTCCCTATTACAGAAGGCATATGGCAACCAGAGACCAAAGTGAGAATACGGGGCTTTCTGCACTATTTTGAAAACATATCATTTTATCCAATGCATTTTAAAAACAGTAAAGATATTTTCTAGCCCCATCCCTATGCATAGGATTATGGAGTACATAGATTTTGTATGAACTGCTCTTGCACTGTAATTATGAAGGCAAGTGTTACAACCAGGCAGGGGACTCACATCTTCCAGTCCTATAACAATTAGAATGCAGTGTTGGATTTTGCTATCAGACATCAGAGATCTTATAATCTGGAAACTCTCATAGCCAGGGATGGAGAGTTGGTGTCTATCTCTGGCCTGGAGGAGGTCAGTAGATCTGAGTCTAGGCCCCATGACAGGCAGTAGAGTGGAGTGTTTTTGCATGTGGTTTTGGGGTCACACTGCATAGGTTTGAAATCTGGACCTACCTCTTTTGACAAAGTGTTTGCTTCTCTGAGGCTCATTTTTTATTTTATAAAACGGAGTAATACTTGTTTACACTTTTAAGTTGGTGTGAAGGATGGAAAAAGCCCTTAACATTGTGCTTTGCTAATAGTAGGTGCTGAATAAATGTTAGCTATTGTGATGATCGTTATTAGTTATCTAACCTTGGGTAAGTCACATAATTTTGTGTCTTCCACCTTTTGTTTCATTGGTAAAGAGGATGCAGGTTGACTACTACCTTTAAGAGACTCTGCTTTTAAGTCTTCAATTCAAATATATCAGTTTGAAAGCTACTTGCTGAGTCAATGAATCCATCATGTTTCAAGTCATGTTTATAGAGAAAAGCTTCATAACCTCTAAGTGACTCTAGGAAATGCCTGGGGTCTAAATCTTTATATTGGCCCAAAGGTCCTGTAGGTTAAATTCCATTGCAACAAGCTCCAAGCATTTACCAGACTTTTTTCTTTTTTCATTTTATAGCCTTGAGTAACCTAGCCATATAAATCCTTTTGTTGAACTCAAATTTCAGTGGTAATGCTTTTCATCTTAAAGGGATTTGCAGGCAATAGCAACACATGTCATAAAAGTTATCTCTTAGATAATGTATATTGTTAAAAACCTGGGCATGTACCCAATCAGGATTTAGGAGTGATATAGTTTAGTTTTGGGATTTAGTTGTTTTTTTTTCTTTTCCCCTTGCATCCTGATGTGTATGATCTCGGTGAAAGCACTCTCTTAGGACCATATAAAACTGCATGTATTTACATAAGAAATGTGCAACATATTCTCATGAAATTAACAGTCCTGAATAAAATGCTGTTCTCATTCTTTTAAAATTTGGCATTATCCCCAAATCACCACTTTATTTAGGAAACATACCAGCTGAGATCCTTGGAGTTCCAAGTAGTATATACTTTCACCTTTTGGAAACAAAACAGGGTATTGAGACTTCTTGTGAGTAAAACTTTATTTTATTTTTGAGACAGAATTTTACTCTTGTTGCCCAGGCTGCAGTGCAATGGCACAACCTTGGCTCACTGTAACCTCCACCTCCTGGGTTCAAACTATTCCCCTGCCTCAGTGTCCTGAGTAGCTGGTATTACAGGTGCCCAGCATCATGCCCAGATAATTTTTGTCTTTTTGGTAGAGATGGGGTTTTAGTATGTTAAACAGGCTGGTCTCGGACTCTTGACCTTAGGTGATCTGCCTACTTGGCCTCCCAAAGTGCTGGGATTACAGATGTGAGTCACTGCGCCTTTCCAAAATTTTATTTTTATGTTTAGTGTTTAATTTTGCATTTTGCTTTACAACTGAATTAATTTTTCTTTTTATTCCATTTTTTTCCTCCTGCACAGCACAGTTTCTCTGACATTGTTTGTTTAAATAAAAATGCAGCAAGGAATTTTAGTTGCCTGCTTTTTTCCATTAGCACTGGGGAAAATGGCTGCACTAACTTTCAGCAAATGAACAGGACCCTCTTTCCACATTAGCTTGGTTTCGTGCTTCTGATGCAGTTTAGTGCTGGCAGAGGGCAGTCAGAAGTTACAATATGATGAATGAATGAATACTTAAATAGTGATACCTTGATGCTTTTCATCTAAAAAAAGAGATAGGATATTTAAGAGATAAACATAAAAATTGATTTTCAAAGGCATGCGTTCAGATCTGCATGTGACAATTATTTAGGATTCTTATAATATTTTAGTTTTAAAACTTCAGGCATAGGTCTTGAAGTTCAACGATGGTTTCTTTTTTATGCCTCATAGTAATAATAACAGCATCGGGGGGTACCTATAACAGAACTGATGCCATCTGCCATTTGTTGAGTGCCTTCTATGTGTTAAGCACTGTGCTCGGCACTTTGACATTTATTATTATTATTATTATTATTAGAGATGGAGTCTCACTCTGTCACCCAGGCTGGAGTTCAGTGGTACGATCTTGGCTCACTGCAACCTCTGCCTCCCGGGTTCAAGCGATTCTCCTGCCTCAGCCTCCTGAGTAGCTGGGATTACAGGCACCCGCCATCACTACCAGCTAATTTTTGTATTTTTAGTAGAGATGGGGTTTTGCCATGTTGGCCAGGCTGGTCTTGAACTCCTGACCTAAAGTGATCCGCCCGCCTTGGCCTCCCAATCCTCATGCTGGGATTATGGGCGTGAGCCACCGTGCCTGGCCAGCACTTTGACATTATTATTCAGCATAATTTAGCAGTTAACAGCTGAGGCTCAAGTAGACCTTGCTGAGTTTCAACCTGTTTGGTTACTTACTCCCTGCTGACCTTGAACAATTTACTTAAATTCTCAATGCCTCATTTTCCCCATCTATGGAGTGAGGGTAGTATTAGTGCCTACCTAAAGGGATTGTTGTAAGGATTAATGGAGCTGTGAACATGAATATGCAGTGCTTAGACCAGTGCCTCACAAAGAATAATTAATAAATGATACCATTTAATCTGAACAACAGTTGTGCGAGATAGGTATTATGCCATTTTACAGATAATTCCTGAGGTTCTAAAGTCCTGGTGGGCCCAGGATCCAAATAGGTTTGTTTGACGCTGAAGTTCGTGTTCTTTCTGCTGCACCAATTCTTCCCTGATCAAGTTTTACTTCACGTGGTAGCTATTTGGATGGACACCCACTGTCCTTCAGGGGCCTCTGGGCTCGTTGAGGACAGTGATGCTAAACATTTCTGTATCCCTTAGAGCACCTGGCATGCAGAAACATACAAGACATTTGTTGAATGAATGAATGAGTAAATATCTCAAAACTGTTCTGACAATAACATTTTATATATAAGGAAACTCCCGATATCACAAAGATGGATTAACCAGTGTTCACTAAAGTGATTGTGTGAATCTCACTGGCTGGACTCATTGCAAACTCATAATGCCTGCAGGGTGCAGGAGCACCCATCTCATTTGGTTACTTCTAGTAACCAGTTTAGGGGTGGCATAGGGGTCGTCCAGAGAATCCAGCAGAGTCATATTCAGAATCTGGGGCCCCTTCTTTGGCTCTCTTCCTGCCCAGAACCCTCCCTCACTCCTCAGGGTGTGCCTTCTCTAGGCTCCTTCCGTAACTACCCAGTAGGTTCACGTTACCCACTGCCTACACAGAGCTGAATTATCAAGAAAGGGGAACTGCAATGGAGAAAGAGTAATTCACACAGAGCTGGTGGTGCAGGAGACCAGAATCTTACTATTACTCAACTCATGCTCCTTGAGCATTTTGGGGATAAGAGTTTTTAAAGATAATTTGGTGGGTAGGGGCTTGGGAAGTGGGGAGTGCTGATTGGCCAGGTTGGAGATGGAATCATAGGGGTTCGAAGTGAGTTTTTCTTGCTGTTTTCTGTTCCTGGGTGGGATGGCAGAACTGGATGAGCCAGATTACTGCTCTGGGTGGTGTCAGCTGATTCACTGAGTACAGGATCTGCAAAATATCTGAAGCACTGATGTTAGGCTTTACAATAGTGATGTTAACCCCAAGAGCAATTTGGGGAGGTTCAGACTCTTGGAGCC
>CAUYNN010042623.1:0-26307 GCA_963574175.1 Chiropotes sagulatus | reverse complement strand
GGTTCAGCTGTGCTTACTGTGAAACTCTCCGTCCTCAGCGCTTCCAATTGCTGTTCTCCTTGTGGGGATGGGACCAGCCGAGCTGGAGTCGTCCCGTATACTCCGCGCCGAGAGGCGCCTTGCCGGGGCGCCGGCAAAATAGCCGCGCCGGCCAAAAGAGTCGCGTTGGTGACCCGTGTGGCTCCTCCGCCGGGAATCTCGCAGTTTGTGGGCAACAGAAATTCGTCTGAAATTGCGGCGTCCACTTGCTCTCTGCGCTTTCACTGGGAGCTACAATCCTGAGCTGCTGCCAATTGGCCATCTTGGATCTCTCTCCACCCGGTGATGAAGCTTTTTCTGTTTCTTAGTTTTCCTTTGGCGGACGCCCCTTCCCCACAGAGCTGGACCTTCCCGGGTTCGGCTGTGCTTGCTGTGAAACTCTCAGTCCTCAGTGCTTCCAATTGCTATTCTCCTTGTGGGGATGGGACCAGCCGAGCCCAACTCAAAGGGCACCCCGTCCTGTATACTCCACACTGAGAAGTGCTGCGCCGGGGTGCTGGCAAAACAGCCGCACCGGGCAAAAGAGACAAGCTGGTGACCCGTGTGGCTCCTCTGCTGGGAATCTCCTGGTCTGTGGGCAACAAAAATTCGTCTGAAAGTGCAGCATCCACTCGCTCTCTGCGCTTTCGCTGGGAGCTACAATCCTGAGCTGCTGCTAATTGGCTGTCTTGGATCTCTCTCCGCTATTCTTTTATTAAATGTGTTTTTCTCACGTTTTTCCATGTCTTCTGCCTCTGGAACACCCAGAATATAAATATCTCTTGGCTTAATAGTGCCCGATAAGTCCTATATCCTTGCTTCATTTTTTCCTACTACTCTTCTTCTCCTTCTTCTCCTTTTCTTCCTCTTCCTTCTCCTTTTCTTCCTCTTCCTTCTCCTTTTCCTCCTCCTCCTCCTCTTCCTTTTATTCATTGAATTATTTAGCTCTAGGATTTCTGTTTGGTTCTTTTTTATGATATCTATCTCTTTGTTGAATTTCTCAATCAAATCAATTCAAATCATGAATTGCTGTCCTGATTTTATTGAGTTTTTATATCCGCATTCTATTGTATCTCACTGAGTTTCCTTATGACTATTATTTTACATTTTCTCATGCTTTCACATATATTCTTACAACTAGGAACTATTACTGGAGAATTATTGTTTTCCTTTAAGGGTTATGATTCCTTGCTTTATCATGTTTGATGTGTCCCTACATTAATTTTATACATCTGATAGAAAAGTTACCTTGAACAATTTTATGGAGTAGGTTTCATACACTTATTCATATAAGTGAGTTTTGGGGTGTTGCTTTGGTGGGGTGCATTGGCCTTTGTTCTAGGTTAACACAGTAGTGTGGTATCAATTTCTTTAGCTATAGTCCACACTAGTAGCATTTGTGATATGTATATATACACATATATACATATATGCATATAGACATATGCAAAATTTAATGAAGCTAAAACTGTGACCACTGTAGAGGTCCCTAGCATGTCACTTCTAATCATATTTTTTTCCTTCCCTAATTAGAAATAACTATTATAACTTTTGCAAAAATCAGTTTCTTGCTTAAGATTTTCCATTTGTTTATGCATTTCTAAGTGATATAATTTAGTTTGCCTGTTTTTGAAATTATGTAAATAGTATCACATGAATGGGGTGTGTGTGTGTGTGTGTGTGTGTGTGTTGTTTCTTTCACCTAACATTACATATGTGAAATTTGTTTATGTTGTTATGTACAAATGCTGTTAATCAATTTTTATAGTGCATGGTATTCCATTGTATTAATATACTGAAATTATTATTTATTTTTTAAGACAAGTGGCCGGGACTACAAGCATGCACAATCACACTTAGGTCATTTTTATATTTTTAATAAAAATGGGGTTTTACCACGTTGGCCAGGCTGGTCTCCAATTCCTGACTTCAAGTAATCCACCCACCTTGGCCTTCCAAAGTGCTGGGATTACAGGCAAGGGCCATCATGCCAGGCCCCAACATTAGAAGATGATTTGCTGAAGGAAAATAATCGCCAATCTTGTATTCTGTAACCAACAAAAAATACCTTTTTCAAAAATGACCTTTAAAAAAGGCATTTTCAGATAAATGAAAGCTGAGAGAATTCACTGTCAGCTGAGCATTACTAAATGAAATTTTAATGAATATACTTGGTTAGGCATGGTGCTTCATGTCTATAATCCCAGCACTTGCAGAGACTGAGGCATGAGGTTTGCTTGAGGCCAGGAGTTTGAGATCAGCCTGCACAACATATTGACACCCTATATTAGCCTGTTTTCATGCTGCTGATAAAGACATACCCAAGATTGGGAAATTTACAAAAGAAAGATGTTTAATAGACTCACAGTTCCATGTGGCTTGGGAGGCCTCACAATCATAGCAGAAGGTGAAAGACACGTCTCACATGGTGGCAGACAAGAAAAGAGAATGAGACCCAAGCAAAAGGGGTTTCCCTTTATAAAACCATTAGATCTTATGAGACTTATTTACTACCATGATAACAGTATGCCAGAAACAACCTCCATGATTCAATTATCTCCCACTGTTCCTCCCACATGTAGGAATTGTGGGAGCTACAGTTCAAGATGAGATTTGGGTGGGGACACAGCCAAACCATATCACATCCCACCTCTTTTAAAAAAATTAGCTGGGTATGGTGGTGCATGTCTTTAGTCCTACCTACTTGGGATGCTGAGGCAGGAGGATTGCTTGAACCCAGAAGCATAGTGGGAGCTGGAGGTTGAAGTGAGCAACCCAACAGGCTTCTGTGCGTCCTGTGCTTTTGTTTTCCCTTAGATTTCAGCCTGGGAATTTCTTATCTCTTGGCAGCTTTTAAATGATTGCAAAAAAAAAATCTTTTCTATTTTGCCCAAAATTAGGTTTTTTCAGAAGGAGGAGTGGTTCTAATAACTAAGTCCATGACAGCAATTTGTTCTTTTTTTCCACCTCCTCATTATATTAGGAAGCTGGTTTGTTTTATATTCTACTCATGTTTCTAAATTGTTTACATTTTTATAGTTGGAATGCATTTCACTTATAATCAGCAAAAATAATAAGGATATTTCCAATTTAGAAAAAATAGTAGTGATTATCTTTAAATTTTTTCTAAAAATAAGCAGTGCCCTTATTTTTAGCAGGCTTATCATGAGAAATATTTTCCCAACTTCCTTTAAAAAAGCAAGTTAAGTTTTGTTTTGTTTTTCTTTTTGTTTTTGTTTGGAGACAGAGTCTTGCTCTATTGCCCAGGCTAGAGTGTAGTGACACAATCTTGGCTCACTGCAACCTCTGCCTCCCAGGTTCAAGAGATTCTCCTGCTTCAGCCTCCCAAATAACTGGGATTACAGGTGCACACGGCCATACCTGGCTAACTTTTTGTATTTTTAATGGAGATAGGGTTTCACTGTGTAGAAGAGCAAGCTAAGTTTTGTGTTTTAAAATTGAAGGTGGGAGGCTGGGTGTGGTGGCTCACACCTATAATCCCAGAACTTTGGAAGGCAAAGCCAGGCAGATCACCTGAGGTTGGGAGTTCAAGACCAGCCTGACCAACAGGGAGAAACCCCATCTCTACTAAAAATACAAAATTAGCCATGCATGGTGGTGCATGCCTGTAATCCCAGCTACTTGGAAGGCTGAGGCAGGAGAATCACTTGAACCTGGCAGGCAGAGGCTGTGGTGAGCTGTGATCATGCCATTGCACTCCAGTATGGGCAACAAGAGTGAAACTCCATCTCAAAAAAAAAAAAAAGTAAAATTGAAGGCGGGATGAGGGGAGTGATGGGCTTCCGAGGGTAGCATGCACAAGATCAGACTAGTTGTTATAGGTTGAATTGTGGACCCCTAAAAAGAAATACTGATGTTTTAACAACCATTTCTTAGAATATACTCTCATTTGGAAATAAAGTACTTGCTAATATAATTAATTAAGATAATACCAGAGTATGGTGGAGCCTTCCAATAAGACCAATTTCTTATAGAAAAGAAAACAGAGGCCAGGCATGGTGGCTAATGTCTGTAATTCCAACACTTTGAGAGGCTGAGGCAGATGGATCACTTGAGGCCAGGAGTTCGAAACCAGCCTGACCAACATGGTAAAATCCCATCTCTACTAAAAATACAAAAATTAGCTGGATGTGGTGGCATATCCCTGAAATCCTAGCTACTCAGGAGGCTGAGACATGAGAATCATTTGAGCCTGGGAGGTGGAGTGCGCTGAGATCACACCACTGCACTATAGCCTGGGTGACAGAGGGACACCCTGTCTCAAAAGAAAAAAAAAAAAGAAAAGAGAACAGAGACAGGGCCAGGAGTGGTGGCTTATGCTTGTAATCTCAGAAATTTGAGAAGTCAAAGTGAGAGGATCACTTGAGACCAAAAGTTCAAGGCTGCAGGATATGATTGTGCCACTGCACTCAGCCTGCGCAGCAGAGCAAGACCCTGTCACAAAACAAAAACAGAAACAAAAAACAGAGACACACAGAGAGAATACCATGGGTTGTCAGCAATTGTGAGCCATCACCAGAAGCTAGGAGAAAGGCATGGACCAAATTCTCCATCAGAACCCTCAGAAGGAACCCACCCTGCCTACATCTTATTTTGGGCTTGTAGCCTCTAGAACTTTAAGGGAACAAAATATCTGCCTTTTAAAGCTATCTATTTTGTGGAATTTTGTCCTAGTAACCCTGTGTAACATACTAATAGAGGAAACAATATTGGATTATTGTAAGCAAGAATTCATTTATTTGAAAGAATAAGGGAAAAGTCCTAATCCCAGTGGCAGACTATGCTGATGTATAGTACAAACTGTTAGCAACAAAAATGGGAACAGCACTTCCCACAGTTCTGCAAGAGGTAGGACCTCTGATGGTGTTGACATGTGAGGCGAGGCACTGAATCCCTACTCTAAAGGTTTAGCTAACACAAAGCAGGGGAACAGCCTAAGCAGCAGAGTTGCTGGTGTTCCAATAGTCACCATAGGCTTAGAAAATAAACTGCTTGTTTGCATTCCTATGGTATTCTTTAATACGTTCTTCTGTCCCCTGTACTTTTCCTAAACAGCAAATACACTAGAACATTCTCTTCAGAGGTGGCTATAGATAACAATGAACAAGAACACACCCGAGGGCAGATTCAGGCACTGCAGACAACAATAGTGTTGGGATACAAAATGGTTTAATAGACTAAGAACAAGAAGCATTTCCTCAAGTTTTCCGGATAGCAATAGCATTACCCCAGCCCCCACTTCTGTAAAGTTGAGCTAGAGTAACCCAAATAAACAATAAATTTAATCTCTTTCCAACTAGACACATTAGAACTCAAAGACAGATTTTATCTGATTTGGAAAGTAAATAAAAATAACAGTGTTTACACCGAGTTGCTGTTAAGCAAGTTTTTACTTTAACTATATTGGTATGTTAGAGAAAAACATAGAATGAAGTCATTAGAGATTCCCCTATTTAGACCTAGAATTTGACATACTTTTTCTCTCCTATTCCTATCTTTTACCAAGATGTTTCTCTCCAATTCTCACACTTATATTAAAAGCCAGGTGCTTTTTATGACAATGGGCTTTTTCTGGGTCTTCTCAGGAGACTTGTTTCCATCTTGCCTGTCTCAGAAACTAATGGGACCCAGCAAACTCTAGAGGCCTGGGAGCTCCTGAGAACAAAAGAGAGACAGGTAGTTTGCTTATATCCCAGAAGACCTACAGTGCAGTAGCCAATGGCCATAACAGCTCAGTGACCTCTCCATTGTGGGAGGAATGGAGAAAAGAGTGCACCAGGTACTCAATGTTCTTTTGCAGAGCTGCTCAAGGCACAATCATTAGAGAAAAAAAAGAGATTAGGAGTGCCTTAAAAGACAGCAGCATATCCTTCTAATTGATAATTCACACATGTAACTCCAAAGAAGACACATACACCAAAAAAAGGTTTAAGAGAACTAGCTAATTGTAAAGGTCTTTCTCTGCACAAATCTAGTCCACAAAGATTGAGAGAGGTATCTGTTTTTTCAAATGCATGGATCCCAGCACAGAGTTACAAGGCACATAAAGAAACAGGGAACATTGCCCTATCAAAAAATAAATAAATAGTAAGTCTCCAGAAACTGGCCCTAAAGAAATGAAGTTATGTGAATTACCTTACAAAAAATTCAAAAAAAAATGAAGATATTTAACAAACATAGAATGATGACGTAAGAACAAAATGAGAATGTTAACAAAGAGACGGAAAATGTTAAATAGAACCAAACAATAATTTAGTGACTGAAACATACCATTACTGAATTGAAAAATGTACCAAAGGCTGGGCATGGTGGCTCATGCTTGTGTTATCCGAGCACTTTGAGAGACGAAGGTGGGTGGATCACTTGAGACCAGGAGTTTGAAACCAGCCTGGACAACATGGTGAGACCCTATCTCTACTAAAAATACAAATATCAGCCAGGTGTAGTGGTGTGTGCCTGTAATCCCAGCTACTCAGGAGGCTGTGGCATGAGAATCACTTGAACCCAGGAGGCAGAGATTGTAATGAGCTGAGATCAGGCCATTGCAGTTCAGCCTGGGTGACAGCAAAACTCTCTCAAAAAAAGAAGGAAGGAATGAAGGTAGGAAAGAAGGAAGGAATGAAGGAAGGAATGAAGGAAGGAAGGAAGGAAGGAAGGAAGGAAAGAGAAAGAGGAGGAGGAGGAAAAGGAGAAGGAGAGAGGGAGAGAGAGAAAGAGAAAGAGAAAGAGAAAGAGAAAGAGAAAGAGAAAGAGAAAGAGAAAGAGAAAGAGAAAGAAAAGAAAAGCAGGCAGGCAGACATACCAGAGTTTTAACAGTAGACTTGATCAAATGAAAGATTGAATTAGAAAATTCAAAAACAGGTCATTTGAAATTACCCAGAGGAGAGGAAAAAAATGGAATGAAAAAGAGTAAAGAAAATATAAGAGACTTATAAGCCACCCATCAAGTGGACCAATGGACACATTATGTAAGTCTCAGAAGAAGGAGGAAGACAAAGGGAAATAAACAGAAAGTTTATTTGAAAAAATAATGGTCCAAAACCTCCAAAATCTAAGGAAGGAAATGGACACACACATTTAAGAAGTTCAAAGATCTCTAACTAGATAAACTGATGAAGTGCACACCATGACACTTATGATCAAATTGCCCAAGGTCAAAGACAAAGACAAAGTCAATTTTGAAAGCAGGAAGGAAGAACAAATAATTACATATAAGGGAGCTTCCATAAGACAATCAGCAGACCTCTTAGCAGAAACTTTGTAGGCTGAGGGAATGAAATAATATATTCAAAGTCTTTTTTTAAAAAAGCTGCCAATCCAGAATGCTATATCTGGATAAACTATCCTTCAAAAATGGAGAAATAAAGACTTTTCCAAATAAACAAAATCTAAAGAAGTTTATTACTACTAGATTTGCCTTACAACTATAAAATGTGTTAACGGATATACATTAAAAATGGAATTTGTTATATTAATTATAGTTTACACAACTGTAATGATTTGTGTAATTAATGACAAGGAGTAATAATTACATCAAATATATATTACATCAATATGTAATCTGTGACATTAAGTGAAGGGGAGAAGTAAAAGAGCAGGGTTTTGTATGTGATTAAAGTTGAGTTGTTATAAGTTTAAAATAGACTGTTTTAACTCTAACATGTTTTATGTAAGTCCAACAGTAACAACAAAGAAAATATAGAAGACATGCAGAAAATTAGAAAGGACTCAAAGTATGCACATGAAAAGATCAACAAAACACAAAGGGAAAGGGAAAGGGAGGAAAAGTGACAAAAAGCTACAAGACAGAAAACAATCAACATAATGGCAATAGTAAGTCCTTTCCTATCAGTAATTCTTTAAAGGCTAAAGAATTAAACTCCCAAACCACATGACATAGAGTGGCTAAGTGGATTTTAAGGAAAAAAAAAATAAGATTTAACTATATCATGTCTACGACTCTGTCAATTACATAAAAAGAGACTCGCTCTAGATTTACGGGCAGACATAGCGTCTAAGTGAAAGAATGAAGGTATTTCACACAATTGGTAACCAAAAAGAACAGGGAGACTATACTTGTATCAGATAAAAGAGCCTATAAGTCAAAAATGGTCACAAGAGACAAATGAGGCCACTATATAATGATATTAGGGATTTGCCAAGGATATATAACAATAACAAATATATATGGACTCAATGCATAAAACAAACATTGACAGAACTGAAGGGAGAAATAGACAACAATGCAATAATAGTAGAAGATTCTAATATGCCATAGTCAAGAATGAATAGACCATTATCCAAACAGAAGATTAATAACAAAACAGGATTTGTGAAACCCCATTATATTAATCTATTCTTGCATTGCTATAAAGAACTACCTGAGACTGAGTAATTCATAAAGAAAAGGGGTCTAATTGACTCACAGTTCTGCAACCTGCACAGGAAGCATGGCTGGGGAGGCCTCAGGAAACTTACAATCATGGTAGAAGATGAAAAGGAAGGAGGCATGTCTTACATTGACAGAACAGGAGGAAGAGAGCAGAGAGAGGTACTAAACACTTTTAAGCAACCAGATCTAGTGAGAACTCACTCAATATCACAAGAACAGCAAGGGGAAAATATACCCCTATGATACAATCATCTCTCACCAGCCCCCCTCCTCCAACATTGGGAATTACAATTTGACATAAGATTTGGGCAGGCAGACAAATCCAAACCATATTATACCACTGTGGCCTCACCCAAATCTCACATCCTTCTTACATTTCAAAACCAATCATGTCTTCCCAACCATTCCCTTGAAGTCTTAACTCATTTCAGCATTAACTCAAAAGTCCACAGTCCAAAGTCTTACCTGAGACAAATAAAGTTCATTTCACCTATGACCCTGTAAAATCAAAATCAGCTGGTTACTTCCAAAATATAATGGGGGTATAGGCACTGGTTAAATACTCCCATTTCAAATGGGAGAAATCAGCCAAAACAAAGGGGTTACAGGCCCCATGCAAGCCCAAAACCCAGAAGGGCAGTCATTAAGTTATAAAGCCCCAAAATATTCTCCTTTGACTCCATGCTCACATCAAGGGGTGGTCTCCCAAGACTTGGGCATTTCCATCCCTGTGGCTGTCTAGGGTTCAGCCCCCTGGGCTGCTTTCATGTGCTGGCATTGAGTGCCTGTGGCTTTTCCAGGTGAATGATGGAAACTGTTGATGGATCTACCATTCTAGGGTCTGGAGGCCAGTGGCCCTCTTCTCACAGTTCCACTAGGCAGTGGCCCAGTGGGGAATTTATATGGAGATTCCAACCTCACATTTCCCCTCTGCAGTGCCCTAGTAGAGGTTTCCCATGAGTGTTATGCCCCAAAGCAGACTTCTGCCTTGACATCCAGGTGCTCCCATACACCCTCTGAAATCTAGGAGAAAGGTCCCAAGCCTCAACACTTGCCTTCTGTGCACCTGCAGGCTTAACACCATGTGGAAGCCACCAAGACTTATGGTTTTCACTCTCTAGAACAGCAGCCAGAGACATATCTGGGGCTCCTTTAGCCACAGCTGGAGGTGGAGCAGCTGATATACAGGGAGCAGTGTCCCAAGGCTGTGCCTGGCAGCAAGGCCCTGGATCTGACCTGCAAGATCATTCTTCCCTCTTAAGCCTCTGGGACCGTTATGGGAAGGGCTGCTGCAAAGGTCTCTGAAATGCATTTGAGGCATTTTTCCCATTTACTTGGCTGATAACATTCAGTTCCTCTTTACTTATGCAAATTTCTGCATCCAGTTTGAAGTCCTCCACAGAAAATGGGTTTGTCTTTTCTACCACATGGCCAGGCTTCAAACTTTCCAAATGGTTACCGTCTGCTCCCCTTTTAAATATAAGTTCCAGTCCCAGGTCATTTCTTTGCTCACAAATGTAAGTATAGGCTGCTAGAAGCAGCCAAACCACATCTTGAATATTTTGCTGCTTAGAAATTTTATCTGCCAGATACCCTAATTCATCACTCTGAAGTTCAACATTCCACAGATCCCAAGGACGGGAGCACAATGCCTCCAACCTCTTTGCTAATCAATAACAAAAGTGATCTTTGCTCCAGTTCCCAGTAAATTCCTTATCTCTATCTTGAGACCTCCTCAGACTGGACCTCACTGACCATATCACAAACAGCATTTTGGTCACAACAATTTAACAAGTCTCTAGGAAGTTTCAAATTTTCCCTTATCCTCCTGTTTTCTTCTAAGTCATCCAAACTGTTCCAATCTCTGCCCTTTGCCCAGTTCTGAAAATGCTTCCATATTTTCAGGTACCTTTATAGCAATGCCCCACTCATTGCTATAAAAAAGTGCCTGAGACCAGGTAATTTATAAAGAAAAGAGGTTTAATTCACTCACAGTTCCACAGGCTGCACAGAAAGCATGGCTGGAGAGGCCTTAGGAAACAATCACAGCAGAAGGTGAAAAGAAAGGAGGCACCTCTTAACGTGGCTGGAACAGAAGGAAGAGAAAGTAGGCGGAGGTGCTATACACTTTTAAACAACCAAATCTAGTGAGAACTCACTCACTATCACAAGAACAGCAAGGGAAAAATCTGCCCCCATGATCCAACCACCACCCATTAGGCCCTTCCTTCAACACTGGGAATTACAATTCAACATGAGATTTGGTCACGGACAAAACTCCAAATAATATCACCTACAGACCAAATGAACCTAAAAAACATGTACTGAATTATCCATCCAACTACAATAGAATATATATTTTTCTCAAGTGCACATAAAACATATGTTAGGTGACAAAATAAATCTTAGCAAATTTAAGATGATTGAAATCATACCAAGTATCTTTTCTGGCCACAATGTGATAAAACTAGAAATTAATAACAATAGTAAAACTGTAAAATTCACAAATATGTAGAAATTAAACAACACACTCTTGAACTACCTGTGGGTCAAAAAGAAATCAAAAGGTATATTAGGAAATATCTTGAGACATATGAAAATAGAAACACAATATACCAAAACTTATGGGATGTAGTAAAAGCAGTACAAAAAGAAAGTTTCTAGCACCAACATTATGTATAAAAATATACATATGTCTCAACTAAGCAATCTAACTTTATACCTCAAGGAACTAGAAAAAGAAGAACAAACTAAGTTCAAAGTTACAGAAGGAAAAAAATAAGATTAGAGCAGAAATAAATGAAATAGAAAACAGAAAAACAATGGAAAAAAATAAAAAATGTAAAAGTTCTTTTTTGAAGAGATGAATGAAATTGACAAACCTTTAGTTATATTACGAAAAAATCCAGGGGCTGGCTGTGGTGGCTCATGCATGTAAACTCAGCACTTTAGGAGACCAAAGTGAGTGAATTACCTGAGGTTGGGGGCTCAAGACCAGCCTGACCAACATGGCAAAACCCTGTCTTTACTAAAAATACAAAATTAGCCAGGAATCGTGGTATGTGCCTGTAATCCAAGCTGCTTGAAAGGCTGAGGCAGGAGAATTGCTTGAAACCAGGAGGTGGGGTTGCAGTGAGCCAAGATCGTGCCACTGCACTCCAGGCTGGGCGACAGAGCGAGACTCCATCTCAAAAGAAAGAAAAAGAAAAAAAAAAAAATCCAGAAGACATTAAAAAAATAAAATCAGAAATGAACGAAAGAGGAAACATTACCAGAGATAACACAGAAATTAAATGTATCATAAAACACTAGCATGAACAATTATACATCAACAAATTGGGTAACCTAGAATAAATAAATAAATTTCTAGAAACATACAACCTACCAAGACTGAACCATGATAAATAGAAAATCTGAACAGATCTAAAACTAGTAAAATAATAGAATCAGCAATCAAATGCCTTCCAACAATGAAGAGTCCATGACCAGATAGCTTTACTAGTTAATTCCATCAACATTTAAATCATTAATGCCAAATCCTTCTTAAACTCTCCCAAAAAAAGTGCAGAGAAGGGAATATTTTCAAACTCATCTTATGAAGGCAACATTTCCCTGATACTAAAGGCAGACAGAGGCTACAAGAAAAAAAAATTAAAGACCAATATGAATAGAGATACAAAAATTGTCACCTAGCAAACCAAATTTAGCAGCATATTAATAACACTATACACCATAGCAAAGTGAACTTTTTCCTGGAATGAAAGGGTGGTTCAACATAGAAAAATCAATTACAATGATATAACATGTTAACAGAACAAAGAATAAAAATCACATGATGATTTCCATAAATGCAGAAAGAGCATTTGACAATGTTCAACACTCTTTCATGATAAAAATACTGAACAAACTAGGGATAGAATGAAATTACTTCTAAATAATAAATGAAATGAAAAGTCCATAGCTAATATTATATGCAATAGTGAAAAGCTAAAAGCTTTTTCTCAAGATCAGGTACAAGGAAAGGATGCCCACTGTCACTATTTTTATTCAACATAGTTCTAGAAGTCCTAGCTAGAGCAATTATGCAAGATAAAAAAGAAAAGTCATGCAAATCGGAAAGGAAGAAGTCACATTGTCTTTGTTCACAGATGACATGATCTAATAAGTAGAAAACCAAAATGATGCTACACAAAAAGTGTTAGAACTAATAAATGAAGTCAGTAAAGTTTTAGGATAAAACTACCAAAATCAAAGTTGCAAGATTAAGATACAAAAATCAGTCACATTTCTATACACTACAAAAAAATCAAACCAAAAATAAATTAAGAAAAGAATCTCATTTACAATGGCACTCAAAAGAATAAAATATGGAAGAATAAGTTCAAGCAAGGGGATGAAGACTTATGCACTGAAAACTACAGAATATTGATAAAGGAAATTTAAAGACATAAATAAATGAAAAGATAGCCTATGTACATGGAATATACTTAACACTGTTAAGATATCCAGAGTACCCAAAATGACCTATACAGATTCAAAGTAATCCTTATGAAAATCCCAATCACATTTTTTGGCAGAAGTAGAAAAGGAATCTTAAAATTTATATGGAACCACAAAATTTAGTCCAACAATAGCTGAACCCAAATAGACAAAACAATCTTGAGAAACAAAAAAGCTGGAGGCCTTAAACTTCCTGACTTCAAAACATATTACAAAGCTACCTTAATCAAAGCAGTATGATACTGGGAAACAGACCAATGGAACAGAATGAAGAGCCCAGAAATAAACCCATCTATATACATTCAACAAATTTTTGACAAGAGCATCAAGAAGACAAACTGAAAAAAGGAGAGTCTCTTCAGTAAATGGTGCTCGGATAACCAGACATCAACACGCAAAAGAATAAAATTGAACCCTTTTCTTACACCACACACCTAATGTAGGATGTAAACATCCTTAGGGAGATGTTATTGTGCTTACTTCAAATTATTTGATATATTTAACTTTGGAGCCATGTGAATTTTCTACTTTATTGTAAAATCAAAGATAATTTTTAGAAAGATGTCTACAAATTGAGAATAAAAGATAACAAATTAACTTATTTGCATACCTAGTTGGAGGCATAAACATAGATGCTAACTATTCCAAGTGAGTTTAAAACACAGTGATGTCACTGCATCTCAAAGGAGATGAAAAACAAAAATATTGAACTGTTTTCAGTAATCATATTGTTGTTGGCATTTAGTATTGTTATTCTGAAACTATTGCACATGTTGTGTGGGTTAAAGGAAACAGACAATTATGTAATATTCTAATTGCATTTCCCAGTATCCTTAAGAACCCTGGTGCACATGTGGGAAAACCGAGATATAGATGTAAACCAGAACATAAGTTATTACATGAATTTGGCCAATATAATTTCTTCAGACTAAGGAACACACTGTACAGCCTGTAATGTCCAGCAATGGGTAGAGATATTCTCCTTTGAGTAATATTTTTATAGGGAAGTAGAATAATTAAAAATTGATTTAAAACCTCTCTTTAAAAACATAAAGACTGGTTTACACACCTTCATAAGCGTGTGTTCACACTCAACATGAGTGGAACTAAAGGATCTAAAATTCTCCATTTTTCTGGTAGATCTGAGGAAGAGGGGTTGGAGAGTATGCAGGTGTGACTATGTAATTCTTGCCAAATGGGGAATATGCTGGTATAATGATCAACTTTTTTCCTTTTTCTCCACATATAACCTCAACTTTTTTCTCCCTACCTGAGGCAGTGGTCACAGGGCCAGGGCTACAACTACAAGTGCTGAACATAGGTATAGTTCCTAAGAAATCTTATGCTAGAATTCCTAAGGCCTGATAGAGGTGGGTTGAGCTTCACTCCATCTGGCATAATTGAGCTTAGCAGTAAATGCAACTATATGCCCTGGTGGTAAAAATGGTGTTAGTGGCAGAAGGCAGAGAAATTCTAGGCAAATGGGATGGGTCTCTGGCAAAACCCCACCTTTTAGACAGAAAGCCTGAAATCCATGGCCCAAAGTGAGAACTTCCATTTCAGTTAGCTTGCTTTCTCCTGATTGGTTCTGAATAATGTCATTTTACCAATTGAATGTTGCCTTTTCCAAAACTACCACAGCCCCCTCACTCCCATCCTGTGCCCATAAAGAACCCAGACTCAGCCAACAGAGAGAAGTGGCTGGACATCAGGGAGAAGCGGCTAGATGTCGGAGACAGGCAACTTTGACTTCAGAGATGGTTGTTGGATCAGGCAACTTGACTTTGTAACAGATAGGCAGAGAGGCAACTTGACTTCAGGGGAGAGTGACCTTCCCTTCCCATCCTCTTTCCAGCTCTCCTCTCCGCTAGGAGCCACTTTCACTACTCAATAAAATGCTCCACATTCACCATCCTTCAATTCATCTGTGTGACCTTATTCCTGTTGGGCGTCAGATAAGAATTAGGGACTCACCAGGTGTAGGTACCCATAAAGGCTGTCATACTGGCCCCTTGCTCTTGCTGGCAGAGGGCAGCCACCCCACACAATGAGGCAAAGGGCCCACTGAGCTGATAACACACTCTTCAGACAATGGAACTAAGAGAGCATTGTAACACACCCTCTGGGGCCTTGGGATCACAGGCACCTCCAGCTAGTTGCTGCCATGGGGCCTGCATAGGGTTCACTCCTGTTGGCACTAAAGCACCTGGTTCCTGCACTCACTCACCTGCATGCTCCCTCCCATGAAGGGTGAAGTGCAGCAGACCCAAGCAAGTGGAGTTTGCTCCTGCTTGCACCGAAGCAGCTGCTGAAGCAGCCGGCAAGTTCCTGTGCTCATTTGCTTGCAGGCTCCCTCCCATGAGAGGTTGAATGGAACAGGCTAAGTAAATGAGGCACCCTGTTGTGAATCCCACAAAGGAGTCATGAAAATATCCTGCATCATTACCGACTAGTTTTGCACTGTTTCACCTTATCCTATGTTAATGAGAATGAACTGAAGGGGAAGAACTTTCTGCTAGACTAGTATTGTTGCCTGCAGTGTAGACAAGCACAGTGGCTGAACCTAATGTTTGTTCCAAAGGTGGAAAAGTTTGGATATAAATGAAGAGAATGAAGAATAGTATCTGAAGGTAAAAGAATGAACAAATGGGTTACAAATTGAGAGAAATCTAGTATCATATTAACACCTTGAAAGATGACATCGTGTCTTAGCTCAATTATGTTAGGTGCCTGAAAGGGTGAACCATATGTTTGCCAAGACTCCTGCTTTTGGAAACTGACAATATTGGATGGAAGCCCACAAATCTGAGTGGCTTCACCCTGGGAGACTTTCACATAATATAATGGACTGGAGTAATCATTAATGAGAAAATGAGATGCTAGCAATATGGCAGTATCTTTTGAATTGTATGTCCTTTTGATATAAGGTATTTGAGTTCAAAGATCAGGGTGGACTGTGATATTGTAAAACATATATTTGGCCTTCATCTTGGTTTTCTGGCATAAAACTGCTAAAATCCTTGGAATCTTCAAGGTAATACCTCTTTCTGTATTCTGATGAGTTCACTGATGCCTGGCAACCCCCAGGTAGCTTCAGAATGGGGAGTGGTCACCAGAGAGATCAAGGCAGGATTAGAGGGTTGTGACTTTCAGCACCCCCATCTTTGAGAGGGGAGAGGGACTAAAGGTTGAGTTGATCCACTAATGGCCAATGATTTACTCAATCATGCCTACATATTGAAGCCTCCATAAAAACCTAAAAGGACTGGCTTCAAGGAGCTTCCTTCTGAACAGCTAAAAATGTGGTGGTTCCTGGAGAGTGATACACCCAAGAAAGGCATGGACGCTCCATGCCCCTTCCCATAATTCACCCTATACATCTCTTCATCTGTATCTTTTGTAATATCCTTTATAATAAATCAGTAAACATGTTCCCTTGAGTTCTGTGAGCTGCTCTACCAAACTAATCAAACCTAAGGAGGAAGTTATAGGGACCCTTATTTATAGCCAGTTGGTCAGAATCACAGGTAAAGAAAAAAAATCTGGATTTGCAACTGGCATTGGAAGTGGAGGCAGTCTTGCGGCACTGAGCCCTCAACCTGTAGGATCTGATGCTAACTTCAGGCAGTGTCAGAATTGAATCACATTAGAAGACGCCCAGCTGGTGTCTCCTATAAAACTAATTACTTGCCTGATGTGTGGGGAAAAATCTTCACACGTTTGGTCACAGAAGTCTTTTGTGTTGACTGCTGTGGTGTGAGAACAGAGGAAAAAGTTTCTTTTTTTTTTTTCTAGTGGCCCTAATCCTATTATATGGACTCTACCTTCATGACCTAATTACCGGTCAAAAGCCTCATTTCTGAATAATACCAAATAGGGGGATCAGTGCTTTAACATATGAATTTTGAGGGGGACATATTTAGTTCATAACAACTTAGGTTTGCATAGAATAGAAAGATTAGCCAGGATTGTTTCCCAAGACAAAATTAATATACGTTTTTACCATGAAGTCTTCAATAAATAAACTAGAAGTTTCTTTTCCCCTCAAATAATCCTGGGCTAGAATGGCAGCTCCGTGACCACAGAGAGCCAGGCTTCTGCCTATTTCTCTGCCATCCTCAACACATGGCTTCCTCCTTATTGTTCACGGGGATTACTGGAGCTCTAGCCATAACCTCCACATTCTAACCAGCAAGAAGGATAAAGAGGGGCATGCCTCTCTCTTTTTATGATAGCAACTAACTAAACAGTTCTCTGCATTAGGTACTGTTAAAACGTGCACTCTGAATGAAGAGATCCCCCAAACAGGCTTTGTGTGAGCAACATGGCTGTTTATTCACCCAGGTGCAAGCAGGCTGAGTCTGAAAAGAGAGTCAGCGAAGGGCAGTGGGATAGGAGTTGGTTTTATAGGTTTGAGGTGGGCAGTGGCAAGTTACAGAAGTTACAGTTTAGGGTGGTTTTGGTTTTTATGCAATCTGGGAGGGGTTGTATGTTTTCAAGCTCAGAGGGTGTGGAGTCACAGGGTTGACCAAGGCCAGTTACAAAGTCCAATGGCCTTATCAATTGGGACAGGAATAAGGAACAGTAGAGAATATCTCAAAGTTAAGTAGGCACCACAGGGGTTGATCATTTCTTCCTCTTTTCATGGTCTTCTAGTTACTTCAGATTTTCCACGAACTCACCTGGAGTGTCCGTGCAGGTCACAGAGGTAAACATGGCATCCATGGCTCCATCAGTCAGCTTAAAAAACCTTACAGGTACAAAGTTCTAAGAATTCATTACCAATTTCCATAGACCCTAGGGGCCCAATATGCTGACTTCCTTTTGCAAAGTGGGAGGTTTATCACCTTTCCACCTTATGGCTAATATGTTAGGGTAGCAATAAAATCAAATTTTACACGTTGCTTTTCCAATAGTCTTTGCCAATAAGCTAGCAGAAAAAGAAAAAAAAAAAAACATGGTATTCAAATAAAGTGACTTCTGGTGTGGAAAATAGTAAGCGTTATCCCATAAAACTTCAAAACTGACCTAAAACTGGTATAAGAACTACAACAGAATCCTCACATCATCAAAAATGGAGAAAAAATTTTAAACTTAATTTTTCAAAGACCAAAAATATGAATATTTTGTGTAGATGTCAGTAAGGATGCTTCAGTGCTACTATCTTAAGACTGAAACAAAACAGTGCAGATGATTGTGTATACTTTCATGTATGCTTTTTCTGGATTTTCATTATCTTCAATTTTCTTATTCCTAGAAAAGGCATACACAACCCTGAGGTTCCTTTTGTAATAAGACCTTTCCAAAGGTCTCTGATTCAATGGCACTCAGTAAATCTTTTAAAATAGCAAAATTGAAGGCAACATTTTTAAATATCCCAAGACAGTATCCTGTCTCGCAAGTATTAGAATTAGTACTCAAGGAAGAGAATTTTTGATAAAATACTAATAGAGTTTAGTATAGCATACTTCACAATGGTCTGGAAGAGATTTCTAAGAGGTAACACCCTAGGGAGTAAAGCCAAAATTTTCTGAACAGGCTGATGATTAGGTTATTAAGGATAGTCTAGTTCTTGATCCAGTAGTGATTCTCTACCGTCAGCAACTTGATGATGGGTAAGCTACAAAAACCATAAAAGAAGAAATAAAAGACATTCCAATCCCTTCTGGTGATGCATACCTTGTTATTCCAGGCAAAGATGAGATATCCAGCTGTTAAAAGTTGTTATCTGAATTTTAGAAGGGCAATAAAAAGCATACATGCTTATAAGGAATGAAGTGTTATACCTGTTGGTGGAGAATATGTCCTGTTTTACTTTTTAGGGAGATGTTAAATAAAATCATTTTGTTTTCTTCAAAACTTTAATTTGTGGGTTCCTAAGATATAAGTAAGCCATACTTAACAACTGGGGGGGCCCATTTAGATCCCCAAAGTTGGCATAAAGATCATTATAAAGTGAAAACATCGGAGCTACAGAAGATGCAGAAAGGAATCTTATTTGAACATCTCTTATCTGACTACAACAGACCCTCCCCAAAATACAGCTACAATTAACCACCCTCCAAGGGAATTTCCTGCTAATTCAGCTGCCAAAGAGACAGACTGTCCATTCCTATTACCATCAAAAAGCCCATTGGTACTTTCCCATTGTTCCCCTTCAAGTCCTAACACCACAAACCCCTCCCCTCTCATTAAGTTGTTATATAAATTCTTATCTCTGGTTATTCAGTGAGTTGCTCATCATTGAGCAACTCCCAAAGGCACATGGAAATAAACCTTGTCTTTCTCGTATTAATCTGTCTATTGTCAGTGAATTCACAGGCCTCTAACCACTAGAACCTCAAATGGTAGAGAAGAGTTCCTCCCAAAACCACCTAAGACTCTAAGATTATTCTGCTTACAAAGACATACACTGGGGTGGGGAAGGGAATCCAATAAAATTGTAGACTTGAAGGTATAAAATAAACTTGTTCAGGATAACACAGAGTAAGTTAGATAAAGTAAGGCTGATAGTTTTAGCCAGATGTGGAAAATGGTTTTTGCATTGTCTCCTGTATTAGTCAGGGTTCTCTAGAGGGAGAGAATTAATGGAATATATATGTGGAATATATATATATATATATACACATATTGAACACACACATATATATATATATAGCTATATAAAACTAATGGAATATATATAACACACACATAAGTATACACACACACACATATATATACGTATGCATATATATATATATATATAAACCATCTGCAGGCTCAGAAGCAAGGAAAGCCAGCCTGAGTTCCAAAACCGAAGAACGTGGAGTCCAATGTTCAAGGGCAGAAAGCATCCAGCACAGGAGAAAGAGGTAGACTGGGAGGCTAGGCCAATCTCTCTTTTCTCATTTTCTGCCTGTTTATTATATTCTAGCCGTGCTGGCAGCTGATTAGATTGTGCCCACCCAGATTAAGGGTGTTTCTGCCTTTCCCAACCCACTGACTCAAATGTTAATCTCCTTTGGCAACACCCTCACAGATACACCCAGGATGAATACTTTGTATCTTTCAGTCCAATCAAGTTGACACTCCGTATTAACCATCACAAGTCCACCCCTTGTCAACTTGAACCCATACACATCTCCTGACATAATACATAATCTTCAAGTAAAGACAATATTAAGGTCATAATTACACCTAACATAATACAACTATCCTTCGTACAACCAAAAACACACCAATCCCCAACCCAAATACTATTACATAAAGTTAACACTACTTAAATGCTGATGTGAAGTCAATAAATCTTATGTCACATGATAAAAGAGTAAGGAAATAAAATGAAGATATTTTCTTAGTACAAGTGTATACAAGCAAACACGTTTTTAGCAAAAGAAGGAGGAAATACTAACGACAATTACAGTCCTGGTTGCTGCAGCTGGTCACGTGGTGACAGCTGGTATTGACAATTACCTTCTTCTACTACCCATTCTACATTCCCCTTGCCTTCAACAAGTACCTCAGCAGGTTGTGGTTTTTTTCCTGGTGGAGTGACCCAAACCTTCATCCCTGAAGGCTCTGGGTCATTTGTAGTCCTGCCTGGATTGGGCTGTTGTAGTTTCCCACTGACCTTAATCACAGGAAATTGTAATGAGGAAGGAGACCCTTAATCCTCTTCAGCTTCTAAGGCCATTTCCCCTTCAGCCTTCTACATTGAATCTCAAAAGGAGAAGTTAGAAGTTAGCCAGAGGAGGGACCAGTTGGCACTGCTGGCCAGCTTAAGGACAAGACCCCTACTGCTAACCACAATCCCATCTATAGATCACGGATATGGTATGGTGGAATCTTTCTGGAAGGCATTGTTTTTACTTAAACATGATCAGACCCCCATCTAAGTCACATATCCCATGCCTACTTCATGGAGCAAGATGCTTTCACATGTAATTTCTAGAGTTGTAAGCCTTTAAAAGGGCAAGAATTTTCTTTGTTTGGAAGTTCGGTTGTTAGGTATCTATGCCACCACAGCTCCTGGCCCAATAAAACACCATTTCCTTCCCAGTTCAGTGTTTGAGAGGTTTGTTTGCAACCCCTCCTGCTTCATTATTTGGTTCCCTGACCAGGAAGCGAGTTTCGGTTGGTGGACAGTTGAGACAGTCTTTCAGGCAGTTTTGCCTTGCCCTGCAGAGCATCCTTGCAGGGGACTCCAGCCCGCTTGGGGGACTTGATTCCTGAGAGTGCTCCCAGGCAGGTATTGGCCCTAACGGAAAGCCTCGCCAGAGTCAAGTAGGAAAGCCCCTGCAGTGTGGATCCACCCAGTGGCTGAACACCAAGATGGAATGGGTGCCTGGAGTGTTTGGATGACAGAAACACGGTAGAACTGATCCTGGGAAACTCGTCCACCTCCATTAGGTGGAAGCTTGGCCTGATCACCCATGTGTGCTGGATTTGGCACTCCTGAACTTGGCTCTCTCTAGCTCTCTCTCTCTCTCACTCTGTAACTAACCTTGGAAGTCTTGCTTTTGGTTTCCATTTGGGTGGAGGGCAGAGTGCCATTTTGTGAATGATCGGAGGAGTCCAACTGGACTCACCAGCCATGAAATGTGCGAGTGGCAGGTCCATCAGAGAGCACCCTAAGTGCCGAGCCAATTGTGGGGCTGGCTGTGATTAGGGACGATCCGCATATGGCTGGAAGGCGGTGCCCCTGCAATCTAGGCATGGTGAAGGGAGTAACAAACTCTCCAAAGCCAAGCGGCATATGAAACACTTCCCAAAAGGGAGACGATCTTACTGGCCTGAAATGAAAGTGAAACATAGAGTGTGCCATGTCGTGCAGGGCGGGAGAAATTGAAGGTGGAGTAAAACTCTTTATTGCCTGTGTGTACTGTTTTTCTGTGCAAAAACATGGGTCACACTCATAGCAAGCCTACTCCTCTGGGGACTATGCTGAAAAATTTCAAGGTGGAATTTAGTGGGGATTATGGAGTAAATATGACACCAGGAAAGCTGAGGACCCTATGTGAGGTAGACTGGCCAGCATTTGGGGTGGATTGGCCCTCAGAGGGGAGCCTAGACAGGTCTCTTGTCTCCAAAGTATGGTGTAAGATTACATGCAAGCCAGGACACCCTGATCAATTTCTGTACATAGATTCATGGCTGCAGCTGGTTCTAAACCCTCCACAGTGGCTGAGAGGACAGGCAGCAACTGTACTCACGGCAAAGGGACAGGCAGCTAGGGAGAAAACCCCATTCCACCAGCCAAGGGACACAGACTCCTAAAATCCTGGCAGATCCAGTAGCAGGGACACAGGCTTCTAAGGTCCTGGCAGATCCAGTGGCAAAAGAGCTTTTGCTAACGATATCTCCTCCCCCTGGTCTGGAGGAGGGACTCCTCACCCGTGGGCCTGAAACCTCAGCACTTCTCCAGAATTGAACACCCCTAAACCACCCAGGTAGACAAGAGAGAATGTGTGGGGGGACTCCTCCCATAGCCGCACACTTCCCAGGAGGAACTTCCCCTCTAGCAGTCTGTCTGCAATGCAAGGCAGGGATGCAGTTGACTTTAAGAGAGCAGAGGTATACGGGAGTGGATGAGGATGGCCACATGGTGGAAAGACATGTTTTCACATACCTGCTGTTCACCTCAGCTAATCTTATCAACTGAAAAAATAACACCCCATCTTATACCAAGAAGCCACAAGCTCTCATTGACCTGCTGCAAACTATTGTCCAGACTCATAACCCCACTTGGGCTGACTGCCCCCAGCTGCTTATGTATCTTTTTAACACTGATGAAAGGCAGATACTACTCCAAGCTGCTTCCAAATGGTTGGAGGAGCATGTTCCAGCAGATTACCAGAAACCCCACGAGTATGTCAGGGCCCAGCTACCGGAGGCTGACCCCCAGTAGAATCCAGACACCCCAGAGGGCATGCAAAGGCTAATCCAGTACAGAGAGGCCTTACTGGAGGGATTGGAAAAGGGAGTCCAGAAAGCTACAAACATCAATAAAGTCTCTGAGGTTATTCAAGGGAAAGAAGAAAGTGTGACACAGTTCTATGAAAGGCTATGTGAAGCCTATCGCAAATATACTCTTTCAATCCTGAGAGCCCTGAAAACCAATGAATGGTAAACATGGCATTAGTGAGTCAGTGTGCAGAAGACATTAGGAGAAAGTTACAGAAGCAGGCAGGATTTGCAGGCATCAATACTTCACAGTTATGGGACATAGCTAACCAGGTGTTTGTGAACAGAGATGTGATAAGCCATAGAGAAAGTTGTAGAGAAAACAAGCATCAAGCTCGATGAAGCATCAACTTGATAGCTACCACTATTAGAGGAGCACCCCCAAGAGGGCAGGGAAAGGGGGGTTCCTGGAAGGCTACCCAGTCTAATTGCCAGTGCCTGCAGCATAACCAGTGTGCTTACTGTAAAAAAGTAGGATACTGGAAGGACAAGTTTCCTGTTGACAGGAAAACAGGAAAATCTTAAGCCCGAGTCTTCAGACAAAAGTGAAGGAGTTCTGTTCAATCTAATGGAAGGGCCACTGAACTGAAGGGGACTGGGCTCAATTGCCCCCAAAGATCCCATGGTCAGGATGAGAGTGGGGGACAAGGACATTGATTTCTTGGTCGACACTGGGGCAGAGCACTCGGTGGTGACACAAGCCATGGCCCCTTTGTCCAGCAGACAATAGACATACTTGGCGCAACTGGAATGTCAGAAAAGCAGGCTTTTTGCCTACCCTGTATCTGTTCAGTGGGAGGACATGAGGTTATACATCAGTTCTTGTACATGCCTGATTGCCCTTTGCCCCTGCTAGGAAGGGATCTGCTCAGTAAGCTACAGGCAACCATCACCTTCAATGAGAGTGGCACTTTACAGCTGGCATTGTCAAAAACTGGAGTCATAATGGCTCTCAGGGTTCCTCATGAAGTATAGTGGAGGTTCTTCTTAACTGAACAAGACTGGGAGATAGAACCTGCATTAGCAAAAGGGTGGTCTAATATCTGGGCCGAGGACAATATGCCAGGTCTGGCAATCAACCAGGCCCGTGTACTCATTGAAGTCAAGCCTGGGGTTCAGCCATTTAGGCAAAAGTATCCAGTTCCCCAAGAGGCCCTAGAAGGCATTCAGGTTCACCTAAAACACTTAAAGGACTATGGAATTATAGTTCCTTGCCAGTCTCCATGGAACACCCCCCTCTTGCCTGTTCCTAAACCAGGGACCAAAGACTACAGGCCAGTGCAGGACTTGCATTGGTTAATCAGGTCACCGTGACTTTGCAGCCAACTGTACCCAACCCATACATGCTGTTGGGATTACTGCCAGCAGAGGATAGTTGGTTCACCTCCTTGTACTTAAAGGATGCTTTCTTTAGCATTAGACTGGCCTTGGAGAGTCAGAAACTATTTGCTTTTCAATGGGAAAACCCAGAAACAGGTGTAATCACCCAGTACACCTGGACCTGGCTCTCCCAGGGGTTCAAGAAGTCTCCCACCATCTTTGGGGAGGCAATTGCCTGTGACCCCTGGAAGTTTTCTGCTAAGGACTTAGGCTGCATGTTGCTCCAATATGCTGGTGACCTTTTATTGGGACACCCCACTGCAGTCAGGTGTGCATATGGAACAGATGCCTTACTTTGGCACCTGGAGGACTGTTAGTATAAAGTGTCTAAAAGAAAAGCCCAGATTTGCCGACAGCAAGTACAATATCTGGGGTTCACCATCCAGCAGCAAGAGCACAGCCTAGGAACAGAGAGTTAACAAGTCATTTGCAACCTGCCAGAATCCGAGACTAGAAGGCAGGTGAGAGAGTTCCTGGGAGCCGTGGGTTTCTGTAGGTTGTGGAGTCCAAACTTCCCAGTACTGGCCAAACCCCTATACAAAGTGAACCCTTTGAATGGGGATCCCAGCAGTGGCAGGCCTATCAGGAACTGAAAGCGAAATTTATGTGAGCCCCAGCTTTGGGGTTACCTGATTTAACAAAGCCCTTCACGTTGTATGTGTCAGAAAGAGAAAAAAATGGCAGCTGGAGTTCTAACACAAACAGTAGGACCTTGGCCCAGGCCTGTAGCTTATCTCTCCAAGCAGCTGGATGGAGTTCCCAAGGAATGGTCCCCATATTTAAAGGCCCTGGCAGCAACTGCTCTGCTAGCACAAGAGGTTGATAAGCTAACTCTGGGACAAAACTTAAATATCAAAGCACTCCACGCAGTAGTGACTTTGATGAATACCAAAGGACATCATTGGTTGACAAATGCTAGGTTAACAAAATACCAGAGCCTGCTGAGTGAAAATCCCCACATCACCATTGAGGTCTACAACACCTTAAACACCGCCACTTTGCTCCTGGTGTCAGAGGGCCCAGTTGAATACAACTGTCTTGAAGTATTGGACTCAGTTTATTTCAGCAGGCCTGATCTTTGGGATCAACCATGGATGGTAGTAGACTGGGAGTTGTATGTGGATGGAAGTAGTTTTGTTAATCCACAGGGAGAAAGGTGTGCAGGCTATGCAGTAGTAAATCTAGACACTGTAATCAAGGCCATGCCACTGCCTCAGGGTACTTTGGCTCAGAAGGCTGAACTTATTGCTCTGACCTAAGCCCTAGAACTGAGTGAAGGTAAGGCTGTGAACATTTATACTGATTCCCACTATGTCTTTCTAACTCTTCAAATACATGGAGTGCTGTACAAAGAAAAAGGACTGTTAAATTCAGAGGAAAAAGAAATAAAGTACCAACGTGAAATTTTGCAGTCACTAGAAGCAGTTTGGAGGCCCCAAAGGGTGGCAGTCATGCACTGCTGAGGACATCAGTGGACCCACACATCTGTAGCCCTGGGAAATTCTTGAGCTGATTCAGCAGTGTGTAAGGCAGCATCTACTCCCTACCGAGTAGCAGTTACAGCCCCTCTGATTCCCCAGAAACCTGACTTGGTGCCCACTTATTCGAAGGAGGAAAACGACTTTCTCCAAGCACAAGGAGGGCAAATAATTAAAAAGGGATGGATCCGGCTACCAGATCAAAGAGTAGTGGTGCTGCAGCTATTGGGGGCTGTGGTCCTACAGGCCATACATGAAACCACTCATTTAGGTCAACAGTCACATGAGAAGTTGTTGGGCTGGTATTTTTACATCTCACACTTATCAGCCCTGACCAAAACTGTGGAGCAGTGATGCATTACATGTCGGCAGCAAAACGCAAGGCAAGGTCCAACTATTCCCCCTGGCATGCAAGCTTATGGAGCAGCTCCATTTGAAGATCTCCAGGTAGATTTTACTGAAATGCCCAAGTATGGGGGACACAAGTATTTGTCAGTCCTGAGTCCTGGTATGCATGTACTCTGGGCGGGTAGAGGCCTTCCTGACTAGGACTGAAAAGGCCCATGAAGTAAC
>CAUYNN010042619.1:0-37024 GCA_963574175.1 Chiropotes sagulatus | reverse complement strand
CTTTGTTGCTGGAGTCAGTGAGGCCACTAGGTAAGGGACAAGGATTTAAGGCTTTAAATGCTGAAATAAGTAACTGCATGTGGACTGTTATAAAGCTGCAGGGGTTTTCTTGCTTTTATGGTTCCTACCACCACTCTTGGCCTGCCCTTCTTAGGGCACTGATGTGATTTCCTTTATTAATTTGCCAGTGCTTCACCTATAAATTCCAGGTGCATTTGAAGAGAGATATATTTCTAAAGGAAGAAACTGGAGCCTTGGGCTAAAAATGGCTCAAAGTTTAATGAAATATGATCAGCTTAGGCTTCTAAGGCACTCTCCAGAGAAGAAAAGTCTAGATGCTGAGTTAGGAGGTATGAATTCAAATCTTGACTCATTTCTGTCCTAGCTATGTGTCTTCAGCAAGTCAAAACTTTTCTAAGCCTTAATATACTAACCTGAAGAATGCTGTCAAATTTTAAGTGGGTGAACATGTGAAAAGGGGATAATGTGTAAGAAAGTGTTTAGTACTAGTTACACGCTGGGAACGCAATACAATTTTGTTGCATAAATGAACTTTGTTTATACATAACTTTGTTCTCATCATAATTCTTTATGTGGAAAGCTGTGAAAATATCACTTAACTCATGTCATAGGTAAATGTGGGTCAAATGACTACCTTTCTAGTTTACCATCTGGAACATGTGTGCTGTAAAATCAGTTTGGGCAGGAGGATGCAAAGTTAGGCTGGGAGATGCCAGCTAATATGTCAATGGTACACACTAATTCTATCTTCCCCACTTAAAAAATGTTTAATAAATCTCATTGTTTAAAACTGATAATTGTAATAATAAAGAGAATCATAAAGGAAGCACATTTGAAGAAATGACTGATGTTTCTGACGACATTCTTGTGTGAGCTGCTGTTCCAACCCTGTTATTTTATCAACACAAAGAAAAAGAACAATACATTCTTCATTGATATAGTAAGTCACATTGCTTTATGTCTCCTGCCCACAGACTTAAACTTTAAGAGGCGCATAAATAAGCAACTTAGCATGTGTGACCTCCTGACCGTCAAGTGTTAAATTCCAGGAACGATATTACTCCACCACTTTTATTTGTCTGTGGGAAATCAGTTGATTTATGCCTGATCCCAGGATACAATAAAAATGTACAGGTATGCTAAACTAGAACTTGTGGAACCAGTCAAATAAAATTTTTGTTGCCCTTAAAATCTGCAAATAAAAGTAACCTTTGATTAAGTATAATATGCTTTATATCATAGTTTTATCAGAATTTGGCAAAACATATCCAAACAATTTAATTTCAATATAGCACAGTGCATCACAGCCTTTGAAGAGAAAGATCCCCTGCCTGATGAAAAGAAAAATTTCTTATTTACAAAGGAGTTATGGGAAAATGGCAGTTCTACCAGCACGGACAAGGTAGATTAACAGAAACATTCAGCCAAGTAGGGTCTGAAGTTTCTCAAATTTGGCTTATTTACATTGTCCATTCATTCTTATTTTATGGACTTTAGAACTTCAGATTGAGTCCAGCTAGGATTATAAACCAAAGTGCCAAAATAACCCGCAAGACTGTTACAAAGGAATTCCCAGCTCAGTTTTCAGACTCAAGAGTTGGAATCATTTCAAAAGGATTCTCAGTTCTTATATATTTTAGGCAGGTCTACATTGATGTACAGTGAGACTCAAAAGCAACTTGGAGAATTTCCATCTCATTAACACTTCATTTATAGTATACCTGTGTCAAGCCTCAGCCTTGGAGTTCTGGTCTTAGCTTAAATGAGGGGAAGATAACTTCTGTGGCCAATACTAAGCTGAGTACAGATTCTGTTGTGTATAGTCATGATTGAAGCATGCTCACATCACCTTTGAACTCAGATTTCTCAGTATTCTTCAAAGGATGAAATATTTCTTTAAAAAATTGTATGCGTTTTTTTTTCTCTGTCATTAAATGTTGTATATTTGTACCTGATTCATTTTTCAAAGTGGAGTTTTGGTGATCAAAATTATTAAACTAAATCACTTGCGTTACATGTCATCATACATTTTTTTGGAACATGTACAATCCCACTCTGAAAACACTCTGTGGAAGTTAGGGTTTAAGAAAATGTCACGGCCGGGTGCAGTGGCTCACTCCTATAATCCCAGTACTTTGGGAGGCCAAGGCTGGCAGATCACAAGGTCAAGAAATTGAGACCATCCTGGCCAACATGGTGAACCCCCATCTCTACTAAAAGCACAAAAATTAGCTGGGCATGGTGGTGCAGGCCTATAGTCCCAGCTGCTCAGGAGTCTGAAGCAGGATGATCGCTTGAACCCAGGAGGTGGAAGTTGCAGTGAGCTGAGATTGTACCACTGCACTCCAGCCTGGGCAGCAGAAAAAGACTCCGTCTCAGGAAAAAAAAACAAAACAAAACAAAAAAAAGAACGGAAAGAAAAGAAAATGTCACTGTGGAAACCTCAGCAGCAGTTAGACAGGGTTTGTGCTTCATTTGCTTTTGTGATTCCAAAGTTTAATTCAGCATCTGTAACGTTGCAGATGCTCAATATTTGAGAATGAGGAAGTAAATGAATGAACAAGAAAAATATTTTTCTGAATGCATCCAGTTTATTCCACACAGACTTTGTTCAGCACTCTCCTGTGAATCAGAACAAGACCTCAGTCAAGCTTTGGACTACATAAGATGGCATAGGCAAATCATTACTGGGGCCCTGTCAAGCTGCAGGGAAGCAGGAAAGCAGGAAAGAGCTGACAGCCACCAGGGTCCTAGTGCAGATTATATCAGAAAGTGGTTTTAGCTGACTAGTGGGTTGGAGGCCTTGTGGCGTCAGGAATGTACAGCTTTGTGATTAGTTTATAATAACTTTGAATTATCTGTAATTGTGATCAGGTAATGAAAAGTATCAGGGACTTCCAAAATAATTTTTATTATATAAAAAAATATATATTTGACATGCTATGAATCAGACTTACATTTTTAATTGAGATTCTCATAAGTCAAGACTAAAATCAGTTATTCTCACTGCAATAACTCACTTTCACTAACGCTTGAGATTAAAACATAACGTGAAAAATTCAAAGATAAAATGACTATATGTGTATGTATATATATATATATATATGCAAGTGTACAAAGCACACTTTTGTATGAGTACACACACACATACACACATAGTAACAATTATATGATTCCATATTATATATAATGATATGTAGCCCATTATATATACGAAAATATGTGTGCATATACATACATATGGATTAGGTATATATGAAATTGTATACATACATGGAATTGTATGGGTGCTACTATTATGTGAGTATATGTACATGTGTGTGTGTATGTTTTGGTGATGGCACCATTCTTTTATTCACCAAATACTATTGAACATTTACTGCATCTAGGAACTCTGCTGGGCACTTAGAATACAGAAAGTGAATCCGTCCAGTCTCTGCCTTTAAGAATATCCTACTGTAGTGAGGAAGCCAGATTCATAAACCCATCTGTGCAGTTTAAAGATGATGTAGGAAAATACTTTATAAAGGGGCTTAAGAAAAGAATGTTCCAAATATTCGTCAGTACCTTCCACTTACCACATGCAGGCCTTTCCTTTCTTTCTAGTCCTAGTCATCATCCAAGTAATGAATTTGCAGATAATTTTTTACTTTAATAAAACCTCAAAATGGTTGTAAGTGTTGGTTGGAAGTTTTTGATTTACGCCTCTAAAAGCTGTAAAACATTTTGCTTTTCTCAACATCACATGAAAATTTGTTGCTTGAACTTTGGAGAGATTTCTTTCCTTTTAAATTTCTTCCCTTTTATCGTATTGTAATTTGTTAAATGGAATGAATCATTAATGGCTTTCTTGTGGTTTTAAAAAGTAACCACATTTATATATATCTAAGCAACATTCGGAGAGTGTGTGCAACTCTGTAGACACCTTGGAAGTGAATATACACGCATAAATATGCATGATCAGACTGATGAAAAAACAGCATTGTTGTTTGTATCATGATCTACGAGTGCAGGTATGGTTGGAAAATATGATGAATTGTGAACATTCTGTTTCAGGGTTTTCATCTGCAAAATGGAACTAACAATATCTTCTGTCCCTGCTACATAGGATTGCCATGAATTTCAAATAAGATAATATGAGAAAGTGGTTTATGAGGTAGAATTTACTGTATAAAGACATGTCTGGCCAAGGTGTGAGGGCCATCTGGCTGCATATCAGACTCTCACAGGTTCCTAACTACCAGGATGGCTTCTGCAGGTGACTACAAGGATATATTTTACATTTATAGATGTCTTCCAAATCACTTTTCCACCTCTTTCAAAAGCCCAATTCTGTCCTCCTTCCTTGACCTGGTTCTCTGTGCTTTTAGCTTCTATCTTTGCTTCTGTCTTTGATTTGGATACTTTCTCTGGTAACAATATCAGTTCCTACTAAGCTACTTTCTGTTGTGCCATCCCATCTGAGTTGCCCCTCCATTGCCTTTCCGAATTTGATGAGGAATTCTTCTACCCTGAAGCTGTCCTCTCTTTGTAAGCCCAAGCTCCTGTGATCACATGATGTTCTCATTGGGCTTGCCTGTGCAGTTTTCACAAGGCAGCAGCTAGTCGAAATTTTTAGAATTATCCAACCCTATTTAATAATGGCAAAAGTGCTGAGCATTTACTTTCCAAAACAGCTGAGGTCTCTGAGAAGGGCTGAGATTTTCTAGGCATACTCACTTGAAGAAAAAAAAAAAATCTTGTACTGTAGTTGCACTTAGTATAGAAAATGTATTGACTCATTGAATAATTTTAACATTGCTTTCAGTGCTTCTTTGGAATAAAAAGAAAAACAGTTGGGTCTGACTAGAATTAATTAGACACCTCAAATATGTTCTTTTGATGAAAAGATTACACAAAATCTATTGCAGTATGATGTTTAAGACAATAGGCTTTTATTTCAGAGAAACCAGAGCTTAAATTTTGGCCATAACATTTATTAGATTATGATATAGGGCAAGTTACTTGGCCTCTCCAAGTCTCAGATTTCTCATATAAAATGATACTGGTTGGCTCCCTTTTTGCTTAAAATGTAGAAAGCTGCCAGAGAATGTCATTTTACTCTACCAACAAAAACAACAACAAAATCTATGAAAACATTACTCTTTTTAAAAAGATGAGGCTTCTAATCACAGAATCTTATTTTCAAAGGCTGAGAAACTCCCTCCAAAGAGAGATTAGACAAATAAACCATTTCACCTTGGGAAGATTATGAAAGAGAGGTGACTGTCAATTACAGCCAGTAAGGAGAAAATAGCCCAAATTTTAATATGTTTTAAAAGGCCAAGTATAAGTTAATATGACAGAGTAGAATCCCCAGGAATTCAGATATGTGTGAAGTCCATACTTTCTAAGTAGTTTTTAAATTTACAGGCCCACTTATGCTCATAAAAAGTATCCAGGGAAGAGGAGGAAAACTAAGTGAACACCCTCAACGGTGCATCTTCATATTTCTCTCAAATGAAGTAAAAGTCATATGTTCCCTGGAAAGGGATGGGTGACTCCTTCTTCTCCTTGCACCCAGGCAAAGAACTACTGCCCGTGGGAGAAGGTAAAAGCAAAGTAGTTTGCTTCTGGAAGAGGGGTTAAAACCCCACCTACTTCCAGTCCCAGGAAAAGGAAAGGAGGAAGGAATAGAACCAAAACCTGTCTGTCCCAACCAGAAAGTTTGTATTGAGTAATAAGCAATAGCAGTGCTTTTTGCTGCTCAGAGAGGGAAGCAACCCACTGCCAAGGTGTAAAGTAGCCAGGAAAACCAGATTTATAAATGATCCAGGCATGATTATTAGATAGAAACTTTGAATAAACTATGCAGAAGTGCTAAGAAAACTCCTGTCAATAGAAATAGGCAGGATAAATTGGAACCAAAAGAGGACTTAAAACAAAATCTATATTCTCCAGGAGAGAGGAAAAAAGACTGCTAGGACTCAGGATTTTGAGATGATGCACAGGGGGAAGTATATGTAGTCTCTCCCACCCAAGTCCCCCTACTCTCCTACAGAAATAAGGGAACAATTTGGCTACCGTGAGGATGGGCAGGAAAAATGAGAGAGCTCCATTCTGAAGGTCTAGACACGCAGGACTTACCTAAGTATGAGGCTGGGTCAGGAGACTAGAAAACCACCCACTTTACCCATCACACCATGAATCATGTGCAAAATAGTGATTAAGAGAGAACAATAGTATAAAGAGATACTCCTTCAATGGCATAAGCATATAAGGACTGTTAAAAATTGAGACTAGAGCAAGAACACAGGGAAAAAGCCTCCTATGACAAAATCCAATTAAGCACAAGGTATTGGCAGTGAAATGCTAGTGAAATGTGAAGTTATTGCTGGGATGAAGGTTACCATGGCAATAACAAAACACAAACCGAGCTCAAAAACTGATTAGACTAACTAAACCTTTCCAACATGACACACATTATGAATGGCACAAGAAAATAAAAGACATGCCTATTTTCTAGGATAAAGACTATTTACCTCAGTCTATATTATTTTAAACACAATGTTCAGCAATAAACCAAAAATTACGTGATACACACATACTCATAGGTTGGGGGTGGGGGTAAAGGGATGGAGAGAGAAAGAGAGAGAGATACTGAGAGATAAGCAACCCACTGTCAAGGTATAAAGTAGCCAGCAAAACCAGATTATAGATGATCCAGACATCATTATCAGATAGAAACTTTAAATGAACTATGTTTAATATTTTAAAGGATTTAGTGGATAGATGTTCTACATACATAAACAAATGAGCAATTTCAGCAGAGATGAAAACTATATAAATATGTGTCATGTGCAAAGCATCAAAATAAAAAAATACAATGTCATAAAAAAGAATTCCTTCAGTGGGTGTATGAGGAGACTGGACAGAGCAGAGAATAGACTCAGTTAAGTAGAAGGTAAATTAATGGAAACATAAAGAGAAAAAAAATAATGATGCATTCAGTTGCTATGAAACAATGTCAAATGGTCAAATATGTGTGTAACTGGAGTCCTAGACAAGAGAGAGAGAAACTTGGCAGACTAAATCTTGAACAGAATAGGTAAAAATTTATCAAAATAATGGAAGTCAACAAATCCCCAGTTCAAGAAGCCTAGATGATCCCAGGCAGTATAAGTATAGATCAATCAATTGATACATAGATAGAAAAAATAGAAACACTAGTCACACTATACTTAAACTACTGCAAACCAAAATAAAGAGAATTTTATGGCAGTCAAAAGAAAAAAACAACAAAACACATTATAAATAGGGGGACAAAACTATGAACAATAGCAAATGTTTTATCAGAAGTTACAACTTTAAAGTACTTGGAGGGGAAAAGCCTGCCAATTCAGAATTTTCTATTGAGTGAAAATACCTTTATAAAAATAAAGCCAAAAAAAAACAAAAAACAAAACAAATCTGAGAGGACTTATTGCCTGTAAATCTGTATTATAAGCTTTGTCAAAGTAAGTTCTTCAGGCCAGATTATAATAGTAGATGAAACTTTTGATCTGCATAAGACATAGAGAATTCTAGAAGTGGTAAAAGTAAAAATAAATACCAAAGACATTTGGTGTAATTTTGAATTGTTTTAATAAAAAATATTAAAAACAAGAAAAAATATTAACAGTTTAATTTGGGTTTTATAACATACAGATATGAACTGCATTACAGCAATTTCATAAAGGATGGACTGGATGAAATAATAGTATACTGTTTTAGGGTTTGTAATGGTATATAAAGTGGTTAAATATTATTTGAAGATAAACTGGATAAATTTTAAAAATACAATTTATACACTACAGTAATCACTAAAAAATTGAAAAAGAAAGAAATTGTGGGAAGTAAAAAGTTCCTCTTCAAAGTTTCCTTTCTTGTTAAAGAATAAACCGTAGATGTGCTAATAACTCTTTGTTAAGCCGTATCCTATGTAGCTGTTAAACCATGCTTACAGTCGTGTAGTACATTCTATGTCCTTGTACTTCAAGATATCTCTGCTGGACATGTTCAGAGGCATGCCACAGCTCGCAGCCTATGCCTCTTCCTTATTTGGACTTCTTTTTTATTCTCCATTGCTTTTACCTGTTTAGGAAAGTTTTAAGTTATTAGCCAATTGGGTTTTCGTTTAAATTGTGAGGTTTGGCTCCAACCAATGGAGATCAGACACAGCAGTAAGAACAACCCCAAATGTGTAAGGGATAAATATGTCTGCTTTTCTTTTGCTCATTGTACTCTGGTGGCAAGATGGCTAGCGAGGGTACCTTCCTTCAGTGCAGAAAGTAAAAATTGCTTTGCTGAGAGATCCATTGTCACTGAGAATCTATTTCCAACAGATAACTAAGTAACAAGCCTAAGTGTAAATAACATAGAGTCATAAAAAATAAAACAGCAGAAGAAAAGAGAGAAAAACAAAAATGAACAGATTAGACAAAGGAAAAATAAAACAAATAGCAATATAGTAAAGGGTTTAAATACTCCAATTAAAAATGATAGATATTAAGATTGAAACAAAAAGTAGAAATAAACTATATGCTGTCTATAAAACAAAACCTTAAAATATAACAACAGACAGGTTGAAAGAAAAAAAAGTAAAGAGATATATAACATAAAGAAGTGAATTCACCAAAAGAAAAATAATTTGTAAATTTGTATGCACTTAGTAACAGTGCTTCAAAATATGTAAAGCAAAAATCTGATAAAACAAAAGAGAAATGGGTATATTCACAAAGTTAAAATATCCATTTTAACTTTGCTATCTAATTAATTGATGGAATTAGTAGGCAAAATTTTATTAAGAGTATAGAAGACCTGGTTAATAGTATCTAATAACACCAACCTTCTTGATAATATGAATCTAATTAACATTTAAAAAGCACTCTACCTAAGAGTTTCCTTTGTCTAATCTGTTCTAATTCTTGTGTACTCATGAAACACTTACCAACATAGACCATATTCTAGTTAACAATGAATTATGAAACTATTGGAAATAGTTTTCAACAATAAAACCCTCAGCAAACTAGAAATAGAAAGAAGCTCCCTCAATCTGATGTAGGATATCTACAAAAAGCCCACAGCTAATATTAGATTTAACAGTGAAAGACAAAATGCCTTCCCCCAAGGTCAGGCACAAGGTAACAGTGTTTATTCTCACTACTTCTTTCCAACGTTGTACTGGAGGTTATACCAAGTACATCATAACAAGAGAAAGAAATAAATGACATACAGGTCAAAAAGAAATAGATGTGTCTCATTCACAAACAGGATTAATTTGCTATTAAGAAAATCTCAAGGAATTTACAAAAATATCTACTAGGACTAATAAAATAAGCTTATCAAGGTCACAGTAAATAAATCAATGTAAAAATCAATTGTTAGCAGTAAGCAATTGAAAATTGGAATTTATGAAAATATCATTTAAATATTACCAAAGTCATGAGAGGTTCAGGTATGCATCTAACAATATATCTGTAAGATTTCTATGGTAAAAATGTCAAAATGTTGCTGAGACAAGTTAAAGACCCAAATTAAATAGAGACATATACTATATTCATGGTTAAGAAGATTCAGTATTTTTAGGATGTGAGTTACTCCCAAATCTATCTAAGATTCAATGCAACCATAGTCAAGATCTCAGAAGGCTTTTTAGTAAAACTCATAAGGTGATGTAACATTTTATCTGGAAAAGCAAAAAGCCAAGACTGGCCAAGAATGTTGAGAAACAATACAAACCTAGTAAAATCACACTACCTGATTTCGAGGCTCGCAGTATAAAGGATGAATAAATTATATCTTAAGAAGTCTGAATTTTAAACATGGACATAATAAAGTACTTACCTCAAAGAATTGCTTTATGAATTAAATGAAGTGGACAGTACGAGCACAGAGCAAGCATTCAGCACATAGCTGCTATTGTCATTGGCAGTTGTTATTGTTAGAGAGTTATAGAGGAAAATTTCTACTTTCCACCTGGGCCCTCCCACACTCCCCTTCCCTCACCCCTGCCACTAAATGTTTAAGAATTAAAATGTCTTTTTATGTGAGCTCGCTCTTTTTCTGGGTGCTCTCTATAGACTCAAGTCATTAATAGGTGTTGTACCTGTTAATAATTTGTATTCTGGGGCATCAGCCTCAAATGTGAGCATCTTTCATTTTACCTGTTGAGTGCAATTGTGAAGCCTTGACTGGAAGCATTGTTGTCCCTGAGATAAGTGTGACAGCTTTTCCAGTTAACAAGATATTATTAACAAATAGACAATTTGAAAGTTGAAGCTGATTTACTCTAAAGAACTCTAAGCTCTAGGTCCCATGCTTCCTCTGACCTCTTTCAAGATTCCTAAAAGAGGCCCTAGCATGTGTCCATCTGAGCATAGACTGCTATAAAATTTATAAACGTAAAATATTTTAACAATGATTATGTGAGACCACTGTCTCTTTCCACACTGCATTCCCCTCTGCCATACTTCCCTTCATATCAGGCAGAATTGGAGTGGCAACAGAATTTTTTTTCTTTCTGTTTTCTTTCTTTCTTTTTTTTAGGAACTAATGTTTATTTTCCATCAACCTTATTTCCATGTTGCTTAAGAGCTGGTGCAAGAACAGCTTAAGAAAAGAAAGCTTTACTTTCTTTTAAAAATCAATTATTTAACTTTTTGCATTTTGCTAAGAGAAAGTTGAGTGGAGACAAAGTTTGGAATGTTTAGAAACTTCCAAATATGATCCAGTCATTGCTAAACTGAATTGAAATACCTGTAAAAAATATTCCTTTTGCCCACTATGTTGATTTTCTTGGCATCATGTCATGAAGGTGCTGGGGTGGAGGTCATGTTGCAATGTGAACTACAGTTTGGCAATAAAAATAGTTGGGTGGTATATTCATACCATGGAATACTATTCAGTAATAAAAAGGGACAAATTACTCATATATACAACAGCCTGGATGAAGCTCCAGAGAACTAAGGTGACTGAAAAAGGCAATCACCAAAAGTTGCTCATTATATGATTTCATTTATATAAAATCTTTGAAAAAATAAAAACATAGAAACGGAGGACATATTGGTGGTTGCCAGGGTTAAAGAGGAGGTGGGGACAGAATGGAAGTGGGTCTGGATGTAGAAGGACACCATAAGGGGTCTTTGTGGTGATGGCGGTACCTTGAATCTAGACTGTATCAACATCAATATCCTGGTTGTCATGTGATAGTATATTTTTGCGAGACGTTGCCGTATGGAAGAAATGGGTCTCTCTGTATTATTTCTTACAACTGCATGTAGATCTACGACCTTCTTAAAATAAAAAGTTTAATTTAAAAATTTAAAGAAATATAAAAATACTTGGGTAGTGGCAGAGAAAGGGTGAAATATCTGGAGCTAGAAGCTGAACTGTGAAAAACTCTTCTAAACATTAAACATGAAAAATTGTAAAGGGCAGGGGTGGAGATAAGTTTTTGTAGATGGCTAGTCAAAATGGCAGGTCTCATCTATTAAGAATATACTGGAAGTGTATAAGTGTAACCATAATCCCACCATATATATTTTTATGGGAATTGTGTAAGGTAGAATTGATCAGAATTCCCATCTGTGTAGGCACAAACCTAGAGCAGCATTACAAACAGCAAGTATACCTCTGGGTGAAATGTATTCTAATATGTCTGATCATGTTGAATGAATCTGATATATCTTATCCTGAGGAAGTCTGGCAGTTCCTGGAAGAACTTTGCAAAATTCTGCAGACATGGATACGCAGCCTGAAGACACAAGTGACCCAGTGACAAAGCACCTGCACACATTCATCAATAAGTCAACGTAGGCAATAAAGGAGAGCATTTTGACCACATAGTTATCTAGCTTATTGTAATGACGAAATTTTTAAATGCATTTGAATTTTTCCTAAGTATGCTAATTTAATTAATTTTACATACTTTGGGGATTATTAATCATATTAATAAGTAATATGAAGACAATGTATACTGTATTGTATGGTGCTAGGCTTATAGGTACTTCATGGATAGCAACTACTAATTAATATTTTAATACTATCAGTTTGGTGAATAATAGGTCATTGATAAATAACAACTGTTTATTATTGATAGTGCTGTTTAGTTGCTTACTAAAGATTCCTGTGAGATGTTATCTATGGGAGACTGTGTATACTGACATAGGCCTTTGAGCAGCAGACATTTGTTTGTGTAGAAGACATCTATCTCATTGACAGCAGTAACCTTGATCTCAGAATTGTCCTGCTCCAAGTTTAGGCCACAAGGAACCCCTGCTTTCTTCTCATTGCAGGCCAGATCAACCTGCTTGCTCTTGCCAGATTGCTGGGATAATTTCCAATGCTTATATGGTTGCAAAGGTGTTTTCTATTATTCATTTGGAATATAGGAGAAATGCCTAATGCCACCGTCACTGGTAGAAAGAAAAACAAAAGCAGAATCTGTCTTCCTGTTCTCTGCTGGCAATACACTAGGTCAGCAAATAAATGATATTTAATTGTGCATTCTTACAATGCAGATATTTTGGCATGGCAAGAAAATACAACAATTATGGAAGCAAATAGCTACTAGATGTGTTATTTTTTAAAAAGAGTTTTTAAAGATTTATTTTATTTTTATTGTTTTTAAATTTTTTCTTTAAGTTCTGGGATACACATGCAGTTTGTGCAGGTTTGTTATATAGGTACACATGTGCCACGGTGGTTTGCTGCACCTATCAACCCGTCTTCTAGGTTGTAAGCCCCACATGCATTAGGTATTTGTCCTAGTGCTTTCCCTCCCCTTGCCCCCAGCCCCACAATAGGCCCCAGTGTGTGATGTTCCCTTCCCTGTGTCCATGTGTTCTCATTGTTAAACTCCCACTTATGAGTAAGAACATGGTGTTTGGTTCTCTGTTCCTGTGTAAGTTTGCTGAGAATGATGGCTGGTGGAAAAGGAGATTTTATGTTAAATATCTCTTCAAATTCTTGTATAGCTTGACTTTATAATATCTCAACTTAGCATCCTCTTCTGTAAATCAATTCAATGCGTCATTAAAACATACAAGTAATATAAATGATGATGAAGGTCTTACACTACTATTTACCTTACATTTGTTTTGTGGCACCTAACATATAATTCTGCATTTGGCTACATGCAACTATGTAGCTATGTAGAACACTGCTCCTGTAAGCTGTCACTCAACCGTTCTAAATATGTGACTTTATTCTTATAGCTACCTCGGGTCAGACATCTGCCTTTCTTTTAGCATCACATTCATTTTCCAGGCAAGGAACAGTACAGGAAAATACAATGTGTGAGTTAGTTCTGTCCGCTTCTGAAAATATTTTTTAAATCTTTCTTTCAAAGATCTAATCTTCTGTTCACGTCTCATTAGTATCACTGGGCTGCATGTGCCATACTTGCCAACTCACTAGCTGCAAGCGACGGGGAGATTGGGTATGTATGTGCAGAAATGCACGCATGCATGTAGTTTAAGAAGAATGCGTTATGGTCACAAACAAAGTCTGTATCATTTTAAAAAGAAAGGGAGACAGGAGTTCTGAGCAGGAAAAAAGTGAGGTCTGCCATACATAGTAGTCTTCATGAAAGTCCTATAAGTTGGATGTTATTATTTCTGTGAAGCATGTCATAGGTGAAGTTAAATAAGCTTTTAAACAAGTTGTGAAAATTATGTTTGCACCCAAGAAGTCACATTTGGAGGGGAATTATTACAAAATTTTTCATCAATATGATTCAAAGAAATACAGAATAATCACAAGGAACTTTCACAAGCTTAGAATTGTTTGCACTTAGCAATATTCTCCAGTCTGAGTATTATTATACTTCATCCTACTAGGCTTCTTCAGTTCTTCTCACCCGTTGAGGGCTTTGTTCTTGTTTTCTCTGTTTCAAAAACTTTTTCATCTGGTGTTGAGGCTGTCCAGATTCTTTTTTCCTCCACGTTTCAGCTCAAATGCCATCTCTCTGGAATGGTGTTCCAGCTCCCCATCTAGGTATTACCAATCCCCAAGTAATTCTCTCTCACTGTATCCTGAGGTTTATTACCTACATAGCCTATTGCTATCTAAAATTATCTTGTTTATTTACTTATCTTCTACCAGAATTTAAGTCCCTGGGAGGCATGGAGTTTCGCCTTTCTTCTCATTCACTGAACTATGCCTGCTAACAACACGAATTCCTGATGCACTGTAGCCTCTGAATACATGCTTGTTTAGATTCTGAATAAGAATACTCTGAGGGCATGGTAACATTAAGTATTAAGAGACAAGGTGACAGGCAGGTTTCTACCAGGCTTTGGTCAGTTTATATTCTACTGTTGGAAGTATATGCAGTGGTAAGTGGCTGGATGTCGACTGCAGAAAGATGGTCCCACCAAACACAGTAAAGGCAAGGAGTGAGTGTGAACAATTAACAGACCAAAGTCAAGCCATCGGGGCCTTTTGGCATAAGAGTGGTCTGGTTATTAATGGTGTTTACATGGAATGGTGGGAAGAGAAAGCACAGAATGCCCTGTGTTTCTTTGAAGTTTCAGAGTGCGTATTGTGTAGATATCCAGCATGTCTGCAAAAAAATGCACAGCTGAGCAGAAGGCACCAGTTTTTCAGACATGTGGGTGACATGAAGTATAGTTCTGAGAAAAGCCTAATTCAACCCAGAAAGCTCAGGAATGAACCCTTCAGAAATATTTAATTCCATGGTTATGAGCACTTACTTGAGTCGGATAATAACTAAAATGTTTTCCCCTTGCATAAAAAAGAAAAAGACCTTCACATTTTTAAGCAACATTTTCTTGCCAAGCTATGAATTATGACCCAGCATGTTGTATTTTGGCTACAGATGTTACAAAGGACAGTAGAAATTCGTGAGCTTCTGAAATCATTTAAAAGGTTACATTTTTGACTTAAAAATCAAACTGGTAAATTGTATTTTTGTCTCTGATAAACAATTTATTTTCCTCAAATTTTGGACCAAAGTACTATTGAAAACTGTCTCTTTAGTCTTAATAGGAGAGATGATTTCAGTAATATTATATGATATTATATTGTCTGTAGTGAGATGTTTTTGAAGAAAAAAAAATTACCCCTATATTCTGTATGGAGACGTCTCTCTGGCTTGTGTTGACAGTAATCTCTAGGTAATCCTTTGAAATAAAAACCTATAAAAAATGTTGTGACAGGACAAAGAGATAACATGTGTGGCAGAGGAAATGAAACTAAAGTGTTTATTTTTCTGAGAAAATAGGAATGCCTCTTCTTTCCCAGTTGTAGCATAGTGACTCAGTTCAGTGAACTATATCATCCTCTCTGGAGCTTAATTAGCAACCTTGTAAACTGAGTGCAAGAGACCAGAATATATGCTGGATGAACACAGAAAAGGCTTTTTATGAAAACAGGAACTCCTATGAACCACCTTACAATGGGGTCTAATGACTTTGTAATTGGATTGCTCCATTTGGGTTCAGAAAAGGGGATCTTCTGTTTGTTCAGAAGGATGAGAACTATGGACATTACATGTTTATAACTGAAGCAGTCTTCCTTTGCTCCCCAAATTTCAGAAGCATAAAACACATTGATCCAGATTCTCCCAGTAGCTGCCTTGTGGACTGTGAACTAAGCGCCACAGTGATTCCCTAAATGGTATCCTGATGAACTGCCAACTTCTACCAGGGTGCAGAGAGACCGTGGCTCAATAAAACAAGAGAGATAATAGGCGATCAGGAAGGAATCAAAACTCATTGTTTTGAGTAATGACATCCAGCAACCCCTCTGCTAAGGGAGGCAATGAAAGGTGGGGGAACTCCTTCAAAGGAGTCAGTAGATTTCATAGTCTTAAAAAGAGAGTCCATTTTAAACATCTACTTCTGCATTCAGATGATAAACTGTGGGCCGCTTCTAAGTATCTTTTTCCTTTTCTTTTGCTTCATTCAAAAACCTATGTTTTGGGAAGTTTACTTTCTTCAGTCATTAAGCTTGGACTAAGTATACATTGTTGATCAAAAAAGCTGTGTTCTTTGCCCTGGAGTTTATAGTCCAATGACTCTAATGGTATTGAAAGGATAGAATGATTGTTCAGTAATTCTAGAGGTTCTCAGGACCAGTGATGGAAAATTATTCCCTAAAATCAAGGTGCATTCTGACATTCTCATGACTTAAAAAAACCATGAAAAATATTTCATAACTCTGACTTTTTCATCAGATAAATACACTTATATTCTAACACTCATGTTCAGTTATATAATATGCATAATAGTATATAAATAGATGTATGTTTCATAAGTGGCAAATTGTGACCATAAAAGCACAAATAGAGCTGATACCCAGTTAAATTCCTACAGTAAACTCATCTTCTCAACTCACTTCATCTCCCATTCTATAGAATACTTTGAAAGATACTTATGTTACATCCAAATAAATGTACTTAGAAAATATTTTTCCATCTTTTGAACTTTTTCATGTGATAATACAAGTAACATTACATGTTTTCCGGGACTTGTTTCATGGTCATTTTATTTTTCTTGTTTTCTTTTATTTTCCTTTCTCTTCTCTCTTCTTTCTTTTTTTATGTTAACTGGTTAGGTCTTGGGAAGAAGAAGGAAGAGTTAGGCCCTGTTACAATTGCAACATGCCATATGACATGTTATACTTCAGCCCCCTTTTGCTAAAAAAGTATAAATCTGATGATTTAAGATGGATAGAAGAGGGCTTTTGTACCCCAAATAAGCTGCCATCGTTTTCCAAGTTGCTTCAAATGCCCCCAACTCCTCACTCTGGCTAATGTTTTTATTGGTAATATTTTAAGGTGTTCAATTTGTGTTTATCCCCTAAGTCCCTCTACTTGTAAATATTCTCTGCTAGAGATTAAGACGTCATTTCTGCCCTTAATGGGCAATTTTAATGGACAACAACAAACGTGTCTTTTGTTATGACAAAAGATAACATGTCATAAGAGAAGTGCTAATGAAATAATATATTTAAAGTGCCCAGCACAGAATAAATAACTCTGCACAGAAAATATATTCCGTAGATTCTGATTCTTTTCTCTTCCCCACTTCTGTGTGAAATGTTGCATCTTGTTGGAAGAATAAATAAAATGCTTATAGGTAAGATGACATTTTGGTTAGGAAAATTTGGGGAAATGTCTGTGGAATGTGAAACAATTTAGCTAGACTTGAAAGTAACCTAATTATAGTGATAAACAGTTTAAATGATTTTTGGAAAGGTGGGCTGCAGCCTGATATGCAGGGCTTTGCAAATTAGGTCAAGAAATTTTAAGATAATTTCAATGATGATAGAAAGCCGTTGCAAATATTTAAAGAAATCATACTAAGACCTGTGCTTTAGAGAGATAATCCATAAGCCATGTGAAGAATGAATCAGGGAGAAAAGGGCAGAAGGATAATTTTGTGAGGTTAGTTACATTAAAAAGATCAATAATTATAATCTTTACCATCACTGAATGCCTATTTGGGGCCAGAATTTTTATATGTATATTTTTTCATCTTCTCAACTATCTTAGAATACAGATCTCTCCATTTTGCTAGTTAAGAATATGACGCTCAGTGACTTATTCATGGCATAGCTAAATAGCATGTGCCATGACTTATAGAAGGCATGTTACTAGTTGACCCAGTGTTTAAAACCACATTTTTCTGATGCCACACCCCATAATAGAAAGAAAACTCACACTGATCTGAATGAAATGTGTGATCTAGGATAAGTCTCTAAGTTTTCCTAGGATTCAGTTTCTCCATATGAAGAGATGAATCAAACTTTTAAATTTTACAGTCTACCTATATCCATACATCCAATTCTTATTACAGTCAATGACATGCATTTGTGTCCTAAGTGGCTGGGGAATCAAATAGAGACCAATATGGAATTTCCTTGGGAGATATTTTTTAACTGAAAAGAGCCTTACTCTTCAGGCTAAAGTATAATGCATTTTAGCAATTTCTAATCATATGATTTTTATAATTAAGATGATATAGAGAGTTATACTCACAAGTCATATAAATTCTGCAGGAATAAGGTAATATTTAACTATAATTTTGTAAAAGACACATTTAGCAAGATCCAATCAATTATATTTCACTTGCAGATATTCTAAGTTAAGAAGAAAAAGTTTGAGAAAAAATATAAAGGCCTTAAACCCCTTATTACTTTAGTTCAACAAGGAATCAAGAGTAGAGTTCTTCAAAGAATTAATTGAAGACACCCTGGGAAGAGGGGACTGAGGTTCTGAAGTTTATCATAAATCATTCAATGCCTTTGGCAAAGCCTCAGTGGAACTTATGAAGCTGAATATTATAATGTAATTTAAGTTTTCACTAAGGACTTAATTCTGATTCTAATGGGAATTGGACCCACGAAAGGATTGCAGAACTGAATCCCAAGAGACAGATTCTGTTGATCGTGATAATGTTTTGCTTCTAGCAGAAAGGAGAGCTGCTGTTTTTGAACCCAAATGAGAAGTGTTTTCGAGGCATCATATCTATTCTTTTATATTGATCAGGGGTAAACCAAGGAGAGGATATGAAATCTACGCCTCTTCTGGAAAAAGGATAAATGATAGTACCTTTATTTGTATAGGACTGAACTTAGAAATCTCTTCTGAAATCTATATCAAGTGTTTCCAAATGGTGTAGGCGTGTGCATCAGTGATGTCTCAGTAGATCTAAACCGGTCTGAAAATCAGAGCAATTGGAAAATGTTTGTGCTCACTCACCTCATGACAAAGGAAACAATAACTAACGCAGTAGGGAGCTGCAGCTATCTTCTGACACATTATGTTTCCAGCCCCAAAATGTCACATGAAACCCACTGAATGGAGATGAATGAAAACCAGCAGTGGTCCTGAAACACGCAAAAGGAGAAAAAGCTCCAGCTGCAAAAACGGCTGAGGTTCTTCAAAGCCCAACAAGCTGTTGACTCAGACCTTTGCAAAGTTGAGAGCATGTATTCATTCTTTGGTAAGGCCAAGGGTCTTATAATGGACCAGGCAGGGAAACTCAAATCTCTAATTTGAGGTATAATTGCAACATGCAAATTCTTTGCAAGAAGCCCTTAGAGGGAAAAGCCACAGTAAACGTTAGAATGATTTTCTGTTTCTCTGTCAATTGAAGGTGTAAGGACTCTGAAGCGTATTATGTTTGAAGACAAGGGGACCTAGGAGCTTCCAGAATTCAAACTTACTGTCCTAGGGCTGATTCTCCAAATTTAAATTGTGTACCCTATGGCGCTAACAAACTAATCCTTTATAATTTGTGTGGGTTGAAGACAGCCAATGAATGAAGATGAATTATAAACTTTGTAGTAATATCCTCAGAGTTTCTTCTATCACCATTTTTGCAGTCAATATGAACTTTTAAAACCACAACCATTTCTTAATGAATGAAGTTAGAAATTTATGCTCATTAAAAATCAAGGGGAAAAATGAGAAAATATGAGTTATCTTTCATAACTTTAATTTCAAAAGTTAGCTTTGAAACTTTAAAATAATTTATAACAATAATATATTTTGAGACTACTGAGTGAATTTACTTTTTATTATGAAACCATGTAATTGAGTTTAATGTATGTGCTGGACATCAGAATTTCTCCTTTTTCTCTAGTTTCTTATTTGCATTTATTGCTTGCTTTCAATTAGCCTGGATTAAAAATTGACTATCTTTTTGATTGGTGCACTAAATAATAAAAGCACCTTGCAAAATCCAGGAAAGATCTTGCCATTTTATGAGATTATTGTGGTCCTGAGTTAATATAAAGCACCAAGTTTTGTTAGTTTTCCTGTCTCACAAAGAAGGTGCTAGTGCCTCAGATTTTTGCTTGTTGTTATTGTTTCACATTATATTGTCTTTCCAGTAATAGTCACAACCAACTGGAATCACATTTTGAAAATTGTGTAGATAACTTCCTTAATTGGGAAGGCAACACCTGAAGTTAGATAACTGATTTCAAAGGTGAGAGGTTAGCAGAAGACAAGAAAAGGGGCTTCCCATTAGTTTTCTGTTGAATTATTCATTTGAATAGGAGCATTGCATTCTGACCTTTGAGAAAGCCATAAATAACACAACCCACATTTTAGGAATTTCTTATATTTGTGATAAGTATATTTTAAGATAGGCCATTTTTACATTTATGTATAAATCCTTGGCTCTTTTTCTACCAAGGATCTAAGATTTCATTAAAAAGGTTTCAACCTCACTGTGGAATTTAGATGCTGGTGAAATATGTGCAGAGACCACTATGTGTTGACAGTTAGTTAAAATGAAACATTACCATTAAGCTAGGTAAATAGATTCTATTGCTTCTCTCACCAAGTTATAGTTCATAATTGGGCAAAAAAAAAAACAAAAAAAAAAAAACGAATCTTCTCTAATTTTTTCAGCACTTAGAGCTGTCAGAGCTCACTAACTGTCCCGTGATCAGTAACAAAGTGACTCCTGTCAAAAATGAAACTACGCGTATACTGACTTTATTTTCCCAAGCCCTTGAAATCCCTCTGGCAGCCAACCCAACATGATCTGTCAAGTGCTAAACTGAAATGTGTATACAACATTATAAATTCACAACTTTCTCTTTAATTCTAAAAAACTTAATTTTGCTCTTGTAGGCATTATTTTCTAGTATTTGGTAGTAGTAGGCAAAATATGTTATCAGAGATACATGGTACAAAAGGAAAGAGAAGAAGCTTTTGGGCTATTGAAGTTTTATTAACAGCTTTCTCTAGCATTATTTTAAAAATTGAGGCAATAAATGTCATTTTAAATGTTTTATCATACATTTAATCGGGTAGAGTCGGGCTTTGGCAATTTATTTTTAAACATAATGTTTCTTAATGAGGTTTTTCATAAACAAAATTCATTAGTGTTCAGGACAAAGAAAAATAAGTGAATTTGTACCCCTGTGTTGCCAAGTGTATGATTTGTTGGTTTACTAAATAAGTATGGTTTTTATATTAATAGATTAATTCCACATACATTATGAAAGTGTGAATTGTTCAGTTTTCCTAATTTTACTTTTCAACATCATAGAAACTAATTACATTTGTATCTAAGAGATCATTCCTCAAGCTTTAATAATGTGAAGTACGAGTTTATAATGAATTTCAACCTCTTTGTTTTTTGATTTTGAATGTCTCGGATAATCTAGAGATTAATTGATTAATTCATTCATGTATTCATAGTGATGCATTATGCCTAATATGAGCCAGGTACTAATCTACATGCTGGGATACAATGGTGATACAATGGTGAAAAGGTCTGGTTCTTGCCTACAGTGGTGTGGGTACCTCAAAGAACGATGGGAGGGGATATTGGAGTCTTGGCTGAGGTGCCAGTTTAGGGACTACACTATGTAGGCTTGAAATGCTTTCCTCAGGATGTGTATATGCCCCAAATTAATGGCAACATATGGTGCTGCTAGAATAAAAAAACTGGAATACATGGGTTGGGAACCATGATGTAAAGATTGGCCCCATTGTTATCACTCATACTTGCTAGTGATGCCTATGCGCCTCATTCCTACAATCTAGGCTCTGATGAATTACGAGTTCTGATTTCTACCATAGTAGGAGGATATATCGCTAGAGGACAGAATAAGTGTTTTATGGCCTTGGAACTATGACCATTCTTTTTGCCATTTTGGGCTTCTCATGCAAGTGTTCCCAAAGGCAGAGAAGAAAGTCATCATGTTGGTGGGGATAACTGGACCTGATTTTATTGAGGAGCTATGGTTGCTGCTGCTGGTGGTGCCGCTTGGTGTTACCATGGAAGAGCAGGTGTAGAACCCAGGAATTTCTTTGGGGCTGCTCAGGTGATAACAGAAAATGGACTATTGTAAAGACAATGACCTGACTGGGGTGTAGTAATAAAGGTTTCTAACCCCATGGAGATGATGGATTGAGCCATCTCTCCAGACAAGGCAGTGTAGACCAACTGGTGTGGTAACTAAGAACAGGGGAAACTTAGATGGCATTGGTGGAGGAAAAAAGTTGATTAATATCAGTGAAGGCCTGGTAGTAGCAGGGACTCCCTTGCTCAAATAGCTTTTCTTTATTGAGTGTATCATAGAAATCGTTACTAACTACACTACCTTGAAGGCTCTGAGTGCAGTCTCAACGATGCAAGAGGTGGACTGTGTTGCAAATCTCTTATATCCCGCCTCACAACATCTTGGTTGGCCATTGTATTCCAGGCATTGGTACCACAACTAGCTGATTGCAGGTGTGACCAGCTAGCACCTCACTACAACTTTTGCCCTAGTATTCCTCTGTGTGGAACACTTTTGGGAATCTGCTCAGCCATTCTGAATTTTTCCTAACACAGCCATGGGTTTACCCTTAAAGAATGGAAGATAGAAGCCTGCATCTCAGGTAGACAATTCTGACATGTATTATGCAAGCCTTCCAGAGGATCCCTAATCATACTGAGCCCTAGTTACCCACATTTGTCACCAACATGATAATGCACTGCTAGACTAGCTTTGCTTTTTTTCTCTTTTCACTCTTCCCATTTTTCCGTTTTTGTTCCTTGGCATTATTTGCAAAATAAATTGCCTGCATGCAAGCTCTTCTGTCAGGTTATTTTGTTGTTGGGGGCAGGATTGGAATAGAGGGGTGATGTAGAATATGGCGGTGAGAGATGTTTCAAAGGGAAGTAAAGCAGGGAATTGAGTAGAGGAATATCAAGAGGAAGAGAGGAACTGGTGACATTGAAAGAGACCTAAGGAAAAACAATGAACCCTGTAGATCTTCAGGGGAGGAACACCACAGGCAGACGAAGCTATTAGTGTAAAGGCCCCATGGAAATGTGCCTGGTACATTTGAGGAGCAGCAGGGTGACCAGTGTGGCTGAAGCTGAATGAATGAGAAAGAGAGTGATGCAAAGTAAGTCTACAGAGGCAACTGGGCCAGATGGAATTAGGGGCATTGATGTCTACATCAGGATATTTAGAATTCCCAATCTCAAATTTGTTAGTGGGGATAGTAATGCTGACCTTACATGGTCTTGAAAAAGGTCCCAGAGAATGTAGTGCCTAAGAGGTATGAGACTGTTTTCCATTTTTATATCTTTCGATCTATTGATTGATCTATCATCCATGTCATCATCGTCTTCCTAGTTAAGCTATCTACATTGCACTTCTTAATTTTCTCATCCTCTTCCATCTCCTCCTGTGGCACAGCAGTCATTGATACAAAGTCTACTATGGACTTTGGCCACACAGGCAGTAATTGAAAAAAACTGGAGGTCTGACAACCTTCAGGGGCTAAGACTCTCACATCTTTGTGTATGGCACATCATGACATTTGCTTCCCTTTCTCATCCTGTGTTTCCCTTAGGTCTCTGGACTCTGTTACCTCTTTGCCTAAAAGCACTGTACTGCAAGGAAAACTTACATTCCTATCACTTAGAAGGACATGTGCTTAATAATGTACTTTCTCTGAAGGAGCCTGTAAAACTCATAGGGATCTTGACCTTCTATTCTATTATTGATAGCAAGAAGGCCCCTAGTTTGTTGAGTCTTGCTTTATGTTATTCTTTTTCATTTAGGCTATAAAGAAAAGTGTGAGTCATCATTATTGGAAAGAACAAGGTAATGGTAAGTAAGTTGACTATCATCAGAACATGGGCAAATTATTTGACACCTCCTGGAGCATCTGATTTTATATTAATTATGAAGCAACTTTGATATGTTCTCTTTTATTTTGATATGTTCTTTTCTTCTTACATACTAATAGAATTTTAACCTGGGCCAGCTAAAAGTTTTCCAACTTCTTCCCATTTGTGACAATCAAAAATGTCTCCAAACATTGCCAAATATCTCCTGGGGCCATTCCTAGTAAGAAACCTTTCTCAGGTAGATGTCCTTGGGCAAGTCAACTAAACCTTTGAAATTGTAGTTTACTCAAAGGTGAAAATAACAGATATTTCTCTCTCTCTCTCTCTCTCTTTTTTTTTTTTGAAAGATGGGGTTTCACCATGATGGCCAGGCTGGTCTTGAACTCCTGACCTCAGGTGATCCACCCACAAAATTACTGACTTAGGCAGAATTCTAAGACGTCTTAAAGGGTTAGGCTTTGTGTCCCCATCCAAATCTCATCTTGAATTGTAATCCCCAGGTGTTTAGGGAGAGCCTTGGTGGGAAGTGGTTGGATTAAGGGGGAGATTTCCCCCATGCTGTTCTCATGATAGTGAGTTCCCAAAAGATCTGATGGTTTTATAAGGCAGTTTTCTCTGCTCTTGTTAGCACTCTCTCCTGCTGCCGTATGAAAAGGTTGAAGTTTGTTTCCCCTTCAACTTCCATCAGAATTGTAAGTTAACTGAGGCCTCCCCAACCATGTGGAACTGTGAAGCAATTAAACCTTTTTCCTTCGTAAGTTACCCAGTATCAGGTAATATCTTTATAGCAGTGTGAGAACAGACTAATACATACTTCCTATTCCACATTTTGGCTATTTACACATCTGTTAATTTTGTATCTGATGATTTTACTTTTCCTCAGTACTAGGAATTCTACTTGTAATAAACTATATGAGATCCATTCATTAATTTGTTTGCCAGATTATATTTAATGTTACAGGGTTATAAAAATGATTGTGACTTGAAAAATATCCACGCCTGTTAACTCATCTTTAAAATTTTTTTCTGCCCTTTTTAACAAGGTAGTTTGGGCCTCTCATTCTTTATTTTACAAGAATCTGACTATGCCTGATATGGTGCCAGATACCGGGAAAATAATAGTGTACAAGATGTGGGTCCCCATGGTGTAATGTCTCTAGCAAAGGAAAAGTACAGAGATTGGAGGAGCTGATAACATAGCTGGGCCTGAGCAGTTCTGTGAGTCTCTGTGTTATATTCCTCATTCATTCACTTATCCTGCCACTTAAAGTCTGCTATAAATATTTAGAAGCTAGAAACTCAAGCTGGATGAAGACATACTCTGATTTCTTTCACAAGGCAACATGCCCATGGGAGCAACTAGGGAGGAAATTCAGTAGAGGGGTTCCAAAATGCAAGACTCAGAGCCCCTTAAAGAGGAGCTGTTCAGAGACTCAACTTGGGTTCTGAATTATGCAATTAGGTCTAACTGGGATTTAAACTAATAGGATAGTTGCCAAATCACTTCCTTCTACTTTATCCTCCTATCCCCTCTATGTCTTCACCAAAGCCAAAACCAAATGAAGTAGAAACAGTTTTCTTAGATAAAATTAACCTCCTACTTGGTGGTACTTCAAGTGGTAAGGCTACTGATACAACTTCAGAATTAATGCCTAAAATTGCAGGCAGTCAATAAAGCCCAAGTCACAAAATGATTCTTGTGGACTATTTTAAAGCTCAGACTCCCACAAACCATGCCTAGAATAGGCATCCAAATATAAGACCTTTGGCATCAGAAGATGTCAACTAAGAACAAACAAAAAGCAGTTACTAAGGAGTTCAAAAATTTGAGAATTTTTACAGTTTCAAGCGTTAAAAACAATACTGTACCCCAAACAAGCATAATATTTCATACATATTACACTAAAAAGACAAAGAATTTGAAAATAATTTTTGGAATCTCAACAAAATTGGGTCAAACTTTTGAATGTTCATGACACTATAAAATAAATATAGTTGGGATTTGACTATAATCTCTTGAATGTTTTAATCATTAATTATACTACTCAGATAGTTTAGATTTCAAAGTAGAATTTGTTTGTTTAAATTTAAATATATTCACTGACACATTAAATGCTGTGCTATTTTGGGATGAAAAATCATTTTTACTTACAAATAAATGTCTTTTTACTGTCTTGCTTCATTTCTTTCATTCTTCACTTGGCTTCTGGGAATTAGCATTCTCCTAGCTCCTGTCCTTCCTCACTGATCATTTCTTCTTAGTCTTCGTTGTTGGATTCTCCTTATCTCCCTGAACTCTAAATAATAAGTGTCCAAGAACTCAGCCTTTGGATTTCTTCTCATGATCTCAAAATCTTAAAGCAAAGATGTCTCCCTGACATAGAAACTTTTACATGTAATTGCTTACTCAACCCCTCCTTAAATGTTCAAACTCTGATCCACTTGCCTCCCCCAAATCTGCTCCTCCCAAACTTTTTTCCATTGAATAAATGGCAATTCCAACCTTCCATTTGCTCAGGATAAAAACTTGGAATTATCCATGACTTTCATTCTTTCACATTTTTTATCCAATTTGTTGGCAGATCCTATCTACCCCAGCTTCTAAGTATATCCAGAATCTAACTTCTCTATTCTATCTCCACCAAAAATACAAACCTTCCTCATCTCTCATCTGCATTATTTCAACAGCTTCTTAACTAGTCTATTTCCTTCCCTTTTTCTCTCAAGAGTCTATTCTCAAGGTAGCTCAGTGTTCTTCTTCCGTCATAAGGCATATCACATCATTCATCTGCTAAGGGTCCTTTGACAGCTGCTCGTCTGACTCAGAGTAGAGACCACTCAATGGACGCCCCCTCCAACACACACATTCTCCCTACCATCACCATTTCTCTGATCTCATCAACTGCACTTCTCCGTTTTTTACTCCTACTGCCTCAGCTACATTGGCTTCCCTGATATTCCTCACACATTCCAGGGAGGCACCTGTCTGAATGCTTTTACAATTGCTTTTCCCTCTGCCTAGAACATTCTCTCCAGCCCCTAGCTGCATGGCTTGCTTCCTTTCTTCCTTTGGGCACTTTTGTGCAAATGTCATCTTTTCAGAGAGGCTCTCCCTGACCCTTCTCTTTTCTGCCTGATTTTTCTCCATAACACTTGTCAACAACCAATATACTATATGTATATCTGTCTCACTACTGTAATGTACATTCCAGACAGACATTTTTGGAAGTTTTATTCATTTCTTCATGGTGAAATTATAATTTAAAAATAACTAATATGCACACGTGCACACCTTAAGAAGCACGTGTATTACACATTTAATAACTAGATGAGGCGGGCAGCGTAGTGAGGTCTCCGTGTGGACTTAGCTTTGAAACAAATCACGGATAGTTAAGGTTCATCAAATGATTTAAAGATCAAGGCTTCTGCTTAGAGGAAGTTGTTACAGAGTTTAAAGGTAAAATATTTAAACAATCATGGAAAAGTGACAAAAATTATTCCTAGAAAAATGTTAAGTTTTAAATGTTTGCTAATTATGTTAACATAATGATTATCAACAGATTTTGATGTGTTAATAAACTATCAAACAACTCCAAGAAAGCAGGAAAAGTAACCTCTGTCTGAGAGTGTATAGCTGACTACAACAGAAGACAATTCTATAATCCACAGTACAAGTTCTCATGACTATTAAAGATCTGTATAGATCCCAAGAGACTCCAAATAGAAGCAGGCCAGACATCATGGCATCCATGCAAAATTAGGTATGACAATTTATTAAAAGTATCTTTTAGAGAGGATTGATGGTTCTTTTAAATTCTCTTGCTGCAAAACAAAACAAAAAAATAAGATGAAATCCTAATATCACGTTTAACTGGCTGACATTCTTTCTGTTTTTCTTTTAATAAAAAAAGGATTTCAAGTGCCACAATACCATATTCATTGTCAAACATAAGATGATGTGTATGAATAAGAAATAAGTAGAGATGAAGACAGGGTGCATCAGTGTCCATATCAATCTTGTAAAGTTTTACATATTTACAAATTCTTGTGGCCCTGCACTTTGCCTTTCTGGGAATAATAATCTCTGGAATTTAGGACTGTTTGTTTACAATTGAGGAATATAATCTTTCATTTTTTTCTGATACGAATGGGACTTATTAGTAACGGCATCATCTTATTGTGAACACACCCATTTCTCAACAAATTCGGAGCTTGGTGCTTTGGCTAAAAGGAAATGCCATTTAAAGGACAGACTGCAAACTGAACTAGGAAGCAGAGAAACAGCAGTGAGGAAATTATTGAAAATAAAACTCTGCTGGGCACGGTGGCTAACACCTGTAATCTCAGCATTTTTAGAGGCCAAGGGGGGCGGATCACCTGAGGTCGCGAATTCGAGACCAGCCTGAGGAACATGGAGAAACCCACCTCTACTAAAAATACAAAAAATTAGCCAGGCATAGTAGCACATGCCTGTAATCCCAGTTAGGAAGCTAAGGTAGGAGAATCTCTTGAACCAGGGAGGCAGAGGTTGCGGTGAACCAAGATCACACCATTGCACTCCAGCCTGAGCAACAAGAGCAAAACTCCATCTCAAAACAAAACAAAACAAAACAACAACAACAACAACAAACTCATTATTGAATCAATCAAGATAGTAATTTGGGGGCTAATTTCACTTGCTAATGGAGAAGTCTCTCACAACCTCTAAGATTTCAAACTCAGATTTTATGTGTTTTACACACTTAAAAAATAAAGCAAAGGTTTGATTACTGTTTCTTACCCCTTTCTGAATCCTTAACTTATGTAAAAGCTTTGTTAGGCAGGCTGGCAGCAGCCTTAAGTATTTTAGTTCTCCACTGCTACATGAAGTCAAATTGCCATGGAGTGATAATTGCTCAGAAACTGAACTATAGGAGGCTCTGTCCGTACGGTGTACCATCAGACAAATATTTCAAAAGGAATATTGAAACTTAGAGAAGCACAAATGATCTTGGCTGTGGAAGTCTTAGGATTTCAACTTCAATCAAAGGGAATAGGACCTGCTTAAAAATAGTCGTCTCCATGCACACTGCAGCCTGAAGTTAGCCCTGCATAATCACAGACAGTCCCTGTCAAGTGAATGGAAGGCTCCCCTTAAAGCAGGAAAGCACGCGCGGCTCTCGAGGCAGCGCATTTGGATGATTTGTGGCATAGGATCAGAAACTGCTTCAACTTGTTTGAAAGAAAAGTGCAACATACTTTAAAAAAAGAACACAAAATCCCATGTGATCTTGATTCTTGGAAACACCTATTTTCTTAGTAAATGTAAAGCATAGAGGAGTGCATCTTGTATTATTTATTCCTGGATGGGAGTATATGTCAGAGTGAAAGGGCTGTGTGTGCCTGTGCGTGTGTATGTGTGTGTGTGTGTGCTGGCATACAGGATTTGAATGAGACAGACAGAGCAACACAAATATTCTATTGTTTGCCTCTGTAGACTGAGGGATTGGAGACAAAGGCACTAGAATGCTGGAGAAGCACTTTTGTGGAAATGCTGGTGAGAAGCACCAAATGCTATCCTCCTGTCTCGCCAGCTTGCTTTCATTTCTCTGGAGCTGAAACAAAGGTAACTCTAAAAGTACACATACACACAAATAATAGAAAGGTGATGTGTCAAGTCACAGTTACAAATGAGAAAATATTCTTATAACATTTACAAAAATGAGAACCTACTTGGAGCCCCCCTCATCACCATGCATACACCCTCAATTAAAACAATGCCTCTGATAGCAGGCAGTATAATCTGCATTTTATTTCACTCATGAGCAAAATAACAAGTTACTCAGGCCTGAGGCACTCATGAGTGATATGGGGCGTGTAATATCCTTTCCATTGAGTTTCCTATTATTAAGCTTGAAATAAGGAGTTCAGAATTAACTGTGACAATGATTTTATCTAGTGTTGGCATCACCATTAGCTTTTGCAGTTTACTGCTAATAAAACTTTAAATTTGCTATTACTTCTAATAACCTTCTTGCCACCTTAGCTGTAGAAATTAGACAAAGAACCCTGCTGACATGTGGCTAGTGACATTTTCTGGAAGTGTAGAAAACTCCAATGACAACAGTGACTGTTATTTACCAAAGTATAATAAAGCCAGGCCCCACTGGCCTTTGGCAGCCTAATTTAAAGCACCTGTTTCCGGAGTTTAAAGGGGCCTGTAAAAGAACAAAGCATAAAATTTTGGTTTCTGTTATTGCTGTTCCAAGCATTCGAGTTTTATTTTATAGCAGTCCGGTAGATTCTAAAGTAGGAAAAATAATTTGTGACAAGGCCTACATGAGAGAGATGAAATATTCAAGTCAGTGCTCAAAACAGAAACTCAAATTCATTCACCTAAAGCATTAAAAAATGAGGCAATGATAGATACATTTGTGGGCTTGATCACTTTCTATCAAATCTCTAGTTTCTTTCAGCCCTTCCCCTGTGCTATTGGACATTGGTCTTCCCCAATTCACAACCCTAGTTTTAGGGTAATGGTTGCTCCCATTTTCCCATATTGTCCACAGAATTAATGTGTGTCTGAACGTTATGACTTCTGGCCATAGCTGAGATCGATCTTGTAACCCTGTCCCTACAAAATTCTCCCAAACAAACAATAATGAAACAATAGACTTAAACATTCCGAAAAATATAATAATGGATCATTAAATACTTTTTAAAGTATTTGCTTTTAATCACAGTGAAAAACATTAGCCAGTCACCAGACTTTATTTGGGAACCAGTGTGTATTTGGGAACGATAAGAATTATGTCTTTCCCTCATACGTGTTCATCTCAGGGTATGCAGTGATATTGGCAGGTTTGCTGTTTACTCTCATTGGGCAGTGCAATTGTTTGTTGAGAAAGTCTGAGTTCCAGAAAATTGGGGAATCAAAATATAGCCTGTGGGTCAAATAAAAACATGCCTTTGTGCAATGATTCTTTTTTATTCTATCTTCTTTAGTCAATTCTCTCCTCATTTTACATAATTGAAGTTTATTAAGAAATGTGCAGCAAAGAAAGAAATTTTTCCCTCAAGACACTCCATTGAAGATGTGCTCTTTGCCAGCACTTCTCGCATCACTTTGAGCAAGATGGTCTGTAAGTGGCAATAGAGAAGGGAGCCACCTGTTGAGAGTTCCTGAGCTGTGAATGAGTTTTTGATAATTGGAGGAACATGCTCAGACCTTTGACAGCCTTTACAGAGTTGATTTTGGCCACAGTAAATGGTGGTACTTCTTTTCTCAAGCAACTTCAGCGTCATTCTTTTTTCCCCAGACCACTATAATCGCTTCCCTAGTGAAAGTTAGGCATGCACCCATTTCATCTTTCACCTTCCTCGTTTTTTTTTGTTTTTTTTTGTTTTTTTTTTGTGACAGAGTCTCGCTTTGTGCCCAAGGCTGGAGTGCAGTGGTGTGATCTTGTCTCACTGCAACCTCCACTTCACGGGTTCAAGCAATTCTCCTACCTCAGCCTCCCAAGTAGCTGGGATTACAGGCACCCACCACCACACCCAGCTAATTTTTTTATTATTTAGGAGAGATGGAGTTTCTCCATGTTGGCCAGGCTGGTCTTGAACTCCCAATCTCAGGTGATCCATCTGCCCCGGCCTCACAAAGTGCTGGGAATACAGGTGTGAGCCACTGCACCAGCCTTCACCTTCCTCTTAATCAATATTGTCTTTCAGTCAGTCACTCATTGAAGAGCTAGAGCTTTGCTACTGCTTTTCTGGGCCAGCCTTTTTGAACCAGATAAAAGGGTATATGGGTGCCAACACGAGGTCTAACTAGGAGTCAGGGGAGGGGGTATATGTGAGATGACAAGAAGGCTAAGTGCCAAGGGAAACACTTGGAACTTGGTGGGATATCAATGGTATTCTCTTGTTATGACTTTCTTGGTGACCCAGGAAGTATTCCTTACGGCTTTTGTTAAATTTCCCAATTCCCTCTCAACTCTAGGAAATGCTATCTTAGTATTCTGAGCCAGGAAGGAATGGTATCTTCCCTTTAATGAGCCAGGATTTTATTCTCTGTGAACTATTTTTTGCACATCTGGGATTCATCTGTTCAACCACAAAGCATCGGTTAAGAAAGAATTTAGTAAAGACAGGGATATTCAAGGCCAGCCCACTCTGAGCTGGCTGAGAACTTGGTTATTAGAGATAGAAAATGACTGAGCACCAGGTGAGAACTACTGATGGATAGACAGTGCAAAAGGAAGGACACAGCTCCTGGCCCTCATTGCTGACCCCTCCACTTGCATGTGATTCCTCCTCATGTCAGGACCCCATCCCAAGTTCCTGCCTTCAGTCCAAGCATCCTGTTTCTAAAAACTCCATTTTGATTTCCTAAGTTATAGACAAGACAGTTGAGGAAGAAGGAGAGAGGAGGATCTCCTGCTTTAGTATCCAGGGGGCTCACTTCTGACCTGCACCAACTTAGAGGTATAAAATGTGATTGCAAGTTCCCACTGGACTCTTGTCGAAAAACTGTGTTTAGCCTCGAGTTAGAGCCACTGAAAGTCAAATTGTCACTAGGAAATGCATTACTAATATGAAGTAATGCATTTGGGGTTTCCAGGATACCTCCTCTCAACAAAACATTGGAAAATGCAATTGATTCACAAGTTATTTTTGCAAAAATGCTGGACCAATTTCCATAGGTTGCCTTGGATTTTATTGCTTTTGAATAGATATCATCTATGTTTATTAAAATTCTTTTGTTCTTATTATTAAAATAGTGAAAACTTTTCTAAACTTATTATTTGCCCCCTAAAACAGTACTAGAATTGCATGTACTTGTCCCCAAATGGCTTTCTTCTCTGGTAGTTACTAACCACTTGGACTATTCCTCTCAATTGCTGAACCACAGTAACAAAACAAAAGGTATCTTTTGTTATATATAAACAGTTTTCAATCTGTTAATTAGGGCTAATTGGAGGACAATTGAATTTTGCTGTACTTGTGTTGTTCTCTCTTTAAACCGTAAGCTGATGGCATTTTGCAGACTAACAGAATGAGCAGCTTTCCTGAGCCTCACACTCTTTATTCATTCTGGTTCTATACTTTCCTTGTCAGTGTTGGTATGTGGAAACTCTAGGAGTGCATCTGTGCTTAGTACACATGGTAGGGGGGACTAAGGTGACTGGATAGAGCTTGGCTGTTTGTAAAGAGAACCTTTGGTGTAAGGTGGGGTAAAGAAAGGTGTCCAGGAAATCCCTTCGGATTCAGTTATTCTCTGTGTTATTTACAGATACTTTCCTCTGTAAAAGTAAAGTAAAAAAGTAAGACTTCTCTGTTACTCTGTTCCATATTATTAACTAACATGATTTCTCTGGTTTCTTTTATCAGCCTTGCAGGGTAAACAGTTTTCTTAGCCCCATTTCTCTGAGAAATAGATGCTTGGAGAACTACCTGGAAAGGGAACATGACACAGTATGGTCTTTGAAGTTAGACAGCCTTGGGTTTAACCTCTGCTCTGCATTTTCTGTTGTTTACTTGAGCATGCTTTGGAAACATTTTGAGTTTTACATTCCCTCATGTCTTTATGGAAGGATAGTACCTAAGGATTTGGTGAGGCTGGGAGTCAAAAGTTAAATTCAGTGAGCTTAAGATTCATTCATTCACAAAACTCTCATTGAAATTCTACTATGTGCTATATATTATGAGGTACTGAAAACATGAAAGTCAACAAAGAAGATGCTGTCCTACAATGAATTTTGATCCAATGGAGAAGACATGCAAGGTAACAGAAAAATCAGAAGACAATGGGATAGCACAGTGGCCATAGGAGTATAAGAGTGAGAGGGTCACCTGATTCAGTTTGGGAAAATTCAGGAAGGGAACCTAGAGAAGGTGACAATTTAGCTGAGACTTGAAACAAGAGACAAGTTAACAAAATCAAATGGTAAGTGAACTTAAGGCAATGGGACTCCAGAAGCAAATGAGTGATGGCAGGTGCCTATACAGAGAATTCAGGGAGTTATAAATATATAAGTTGTGAATGAGAACACAGGGTTCAGGGGAGTAGCTAGAGAAGTAATTGATAGGGTAAAAGGTAGTATAGGTTTAAGATTATAATTAAGAAGAGGTGGAATCAGGTTTGAATGCTAACTTTCTGATTTCAAATCCTATTCTTTTTCTTCACAGTCCCGTCCCAGGTCACATGAATGTGGAAGTGTATATGTGTGTGTGTATATGTGTGTATGTATGTATGTATATGTGTACATTTGCATGTGTTTGTATGCACATGGTATGTGTGTACACGTGTATGTGCATATATGTGTATATATATGTGTATGCATATGTGTATGTGTGTATATCTGTGTATGTATGTGTGAAGCAGGAGCGGCTGCGAACAAACCTCTCAAACACCAAACTGGGAAGGAAGTGGCTTTTTATTCGCCTGGGAGTCTCAGCAGACTCACATCTCAAGGACCGAGCTCCCCCACTAGAAAATCCTGGCCTCTTTTAAAGGCTCACAATCTTAGAGGGTATATGTGAGAGGGTCACAATTGATGAGGTAAGTGAGGGATATGTGATTTAGGTGGGGGTTTGAGCAAGACTGAGCAAGAACAATGCTTTCTGGAGGGTGTTTCTCCATATTATGCCTGCGATCTATAGATAGGAGTGGGATTAAGGGTTGGGGGTTTGATCTTTAACCTCCAGGTCCGGCTAGTGGCGCTGGTTTTGTCTCCTCCACTGACCTTGTGCCTTCTATTTTCAACTTTTACTTCTCCTTTTGAAATGTAGAAGGCTAAGGAGAAGTGGTCTTAGAAGCTTAAGAGGAAGGCGTCTCCTTCCTCATGTGTATGTGCGTTTATGTGTGTATGTAAGTGTATGGTTATATGTGTGTATATGTGTGTCTGTACATGTTATGTCTATGTTTGTGTATGTATAGTCATATGCTGAAATGAGTCCTTCACATATGTATTTACCACTGTAGAGATGGTATTTTCTTTACACACAACATGTGAATATACATTGTAATCCTGTTCTAATGAAAAAGGAGTGTCAACATACTTTGAGAAACATCTTTAGCTATATATTTTTTTCCTACAGTTATCTGTATTTTAAAAATACAGAACAATTCAAGCCATTCAAAACTGTTTGTGAAATAGTCAAGCTTTAAAAAGTTGTCTTTGATGAGAGTGCAAGCAAAGAAAGCAAAGCAAATTTGGGCAGAACATAGTTATCATTTTATCTGAAGTGAGAACCAGCCATCCTAACAGACTTAAAGGACTGTGAATATTTTTCCAGTGACTGGCAATTGCAGAGAGAACTCTGTAAGAAGGCTACTTTTTGTCCTTGATTCATTGTAAATTTAGATTCATAGATAGGTGGATAATGGATAGATATTTTATCTATGTAGGGAAGTAGTTGTTACTTTTTGTTTTAAAACACAACTAATATGTGTTACATAATACCTGGATTCAGTACGGAATGTCAATTTTCTGACCAAGAAAGTCACTTTTCAAATGAAAATAGATAAATTTGTATTCTTAAAATAAGATCCCGTGGCATTCTAATCCTCTAATTCTAACCCAGACCATTTGATTGCAGAAACCATAATGAAAACATCTGTGAATGAAAAAAAAATACACAAAACAAAAATAACTGCGCCCATATCTAATACCTAACAGATTTAAATGTTTACAATAAAATGGGCTCCTTACAAAAGTGTGATTTAGAAAAGAGAAAGCCAAAAGTTCATATACATTTTAACCTTGTTCTGACAAACATATGATACTGATATCACTCTTTTTATGGATATAGTGCATATTTTTAAATGTAGTCTATGATTAAAGCAAATCCCCATTTCCTGTTATTTTTCTTATTAACTAGGGGGCACATTTTAATAGTCTGATTAAGAGGGTTTTTTGGGTGGGTAGCTAGGAAGAGGTTAGTTATTCCCGTGGCTCCTGGGAATATTATCACAGTATTTATGCTTGCTGTAGTGTTGTATTTGCTAAGAAGTGGAAGGCAAAGGTTAACTGATTTCCATTGCTTTTGTTCTGCTTTGTTTAATTTTGTTTAACTTCTATTTCTGAAGATCTTAACAGTTTCTCCCAGTAACAGATACTCTTACTTCATACTTATACTTTCCAGAGCTGAATCTCTCTCTTAACTTGGTCAGGGTATGCCATACGTGCAGCAAAAAGCTGCATTTTTGTTTTTCTGCTGAAGTTTAAGAATTGCAATTATATTGCCAATTCTATGAGTATAGAGTATATATCTAGAATAAAATACTCTTATGATGCAATGTTGGTTTTTGTTTGTTTGTGCCCTTCTATATCCTTCTGTGGCTTTCTCCCTTACTGCTGTGTCTCAGCAGGCTGATATGAAGAGACTGTGAAACTACGCTTCTTTTTATCTGGTTTTCAGTGGGGTTCACGCAATAGGAGCCCCTGGTAGGAAGCTGAAAGACATGAAGAAAGAAAAGTTGGGGTGTTTGTTCCCTTGGTTCATGGATTGGCAGTGTCTGCGCTCCTCTTCCATTGGCCCCAGCTCCTGTTGAGTGGCCTTCCCTTCAGACTCAGGCCGCAGCACCTCTTTAAACATTCCCTTCTCTTCCCTTCAGACTTGGTGGTGGTTGGAAGCCTCAGGAATGCTTGTTTCACCTTCCTTGGTTGAATTCCCTTAACCCTGCCCGTGCTTTGTGCCACTGTTGAAACTCTTTAATCGCTCCTTTGAGTTCCGTTTCTTGCCAGAACTCTGCTTAATGCTACTTTTTAAACCCAAAATGAAGAAAACAATGGAAACAAATAAATTTCGAGTTTGGGCATTGAATAAGCTGAAATTTGTTTCCTTGCATCATCATATACTGTATAAAGCAAATTTATCTGAATATAAAGTGAATAATCTCTTTAAAAAGAGGTTGATTTTTTTTCTCTCCATTTGGTTGATATGTCTTCCTCCATCTCTCTGTTTTGAGTCTTTGTGTATCCTTGCATGTGAGATGGTTCTAGATACAGCATACTGATGGATTTTAGCTTTTTAACCAATTTGCCTGTCTGTGTCTTTTGATGGGGGCATTAGTCCATTTAAATTTGGGATTAATATTGATATATATGAGTTTGATACTGCCATTTAATGCTAGCTGGCTGTTTTGCCCATTAGTTAATGTAGAGTCTTCATTATGGTGATGCTGTTTACTTTTTGGTATGTTTTTGGAATGGCTGATACTGGTTGTTCCTTTCTATTTGTAGTGCTTCTTTCAGAAGCTCTTGTAAAGCAGGCCTGGTGGTGATGAAATCTCTGAGTTCTTACTTGTTCTCAAAAAATTTTATTTTTCCTTCACTTATGAAGCTTAGTTTGGCTGGATATGAAATTCTGGGTTGAAA
>CAUYNN010042617.1:0-30715 GCA_963574175.1 Chiropotes sagulatus | reverse complement strand
AAGAAGATTCACGAATCAAATGGAGAGCAAAACAAAAAACAAAAAACAGGAGTTGTAATTTTTGTCTCCGACAAAATAGACTTTAACAGTACCAAAGACTAAAAGAAACAAAGAAGGGCATTACATAATGGTAAAAGAATCAATGCAACAACAGGAGTTAATGATTATAAATATATATGCACCCAATATAGGAGCACCCAGAAACATAAGACAAGTTCTTAATGACTTATAAAGAGACGTGGACTCCCGCACAATAATGGCAGGAGATTTTGACACCACATTGTTAATATTCGATGGATCAACGAGATAGAAAATTAACAGGGACATCTATGATTTGAATTTAGGCCTGGAATAAGTAAACTTAGTGATTTATAGAATTCTCCACCCCAGGTCTATAGAACATACATTTTTCTCAGTATTATATTACACCTATTCTGAAAGTGACTACGTAATTGGAAGTAAATCACTCTTCAGCATTTGCATAGCATTTCACAGACTTAAATGAAATATTGGTTGGCTGTTTGTTTGTTATTTTCTTCCCTTATTCCTTCCTGTCTCTGTTGTTAAGCACAATTATCAGCATAAAAGAGGTTTTTAATACCTCTTCCTAGATTGTATTCCAGCCTGGTCAATAGAGCAAGAATTCAGTTCTCTCTCCCCTTTTTCTTTCTTCTTTCTATCTCTCATAAAAAAAAAGAAAAGAAAAGAAAAGAAAGGAGGGTGTGGTGAAGAACAGGACAAATGAAAGCATTGCTTTCCAGCGGGGACAGGCACAGCTGCTGATGACACCGGCTGTCCTGGCAGGAGTGTGCTGAGGGCGCAAGGGCAGCGCGGGAGGCCTGGGAAAGGAGGTCCGGGCAGCTGGCAGGGCAGTCCCACGGGGCTGGGGCTCATCTAGCAAGACGGGCCCTGGTGCTACAGGCCCCACTGAGTGAGGAGAAGGGAGCTCCAGCAGAAGAGTGCGGAGCAGCAGGGGCTGCAAGCAGCTCCACGGCACGGCCCCTGTGACACTCCGCAGGTCTCCACAGGGCACTGAAACTTGCATGAAAACAAACCTTCTCCCACATTAAGAGTAGAGAGAGTCCGCTCTTTAAATAACTTAGTTTCTTATTGCTTGGCTGAGAATGTCAGACACCAAGCCACAGATCCAAGAAGTTCAGAGAATGCCAGAAAGGATAAATACCCAAAAATGACACCTAGGTATATCACGTTCCAACTTTAGAAAATCAAAGATACAGAAAACATCCTGAAAGAAGCCAGAGGAACAAGACTCCAAGAGAGGGCCGAAGATGAGAATGACACATGCGCCTCCTCCAGCCGGGTTAGCAGGAAAATGCAGAGGGAGACGTGTGACGTGCCCAGAGGAATGGAAGCAAGACCCTAGAGTTCTGTTCCCTGAGAGATTATCCATCAGAAGCGAAGAAGAAAGAAAGACTTTCTCAAACAAAAATGTGTCAGTTGACCTGCCTTGGAAGAAATAGCAGAAGAAAGTCTTCAGATAGAACAAAAATGGTGTAGGTCAGTAACGAATCCACATAGAGAAAGGAAACCATCAGAGCAGGAATAAGCAACAGTGAAATAAAAACTCTTATTTTTATTATTCTTGGTTGATCTAACAGAAAAAAATTTGTTCAAAACCATAATACCAGATGGTATTAGATAGCGTGTACTTACGTGTGTGTCTCTATCTGTGACATACGTACACATGCTTATATATTAACATAAGTGAAATCAATAAGCAGCCACTGCCATTGTGCCAGTTGTGGCGGGGGTGGGGGTGGGCGGCGGGGGCGGCTGTGGGAGTGGCAGTAGCGGGGTGGGACCCCTGTGCCCCACATCCCCCAGGTAGCCAACTGTGCTGCCCCGACTGTTGTGCGGCCAGGCAGGACCCACTCCCAGGCCCAGAGCCTCCACCACTGCAGACCCTGGCCCCGCATTGCTGCTCTTGCCCACCACCGATGCAGGGAGGGCACAGGACAGAGGTGGGCAGTACCCAGAGCTCACCTCTGGGAGCCCCCGGAACCTGTCACCCTAAGGGCCGCTGTGATGGACCCAGACTGAGCCGCCTGCAGTCGGGCACACAGGAGTGGGCAGAAAGGGGCCCAGCAAAGAGCTGGAGCCCCTACCCCAGGCTGTAAGGAGGCGCAGTCAGGACTGCACACTCCACGGAGCCTCTGGGAGCCAGGGATGAGCAGGAGCCCCACCCCTTCTGAGTGGGCAGGGCAGAAGCTCCCTGGGTGCAGCTGCAGCCACGCAGCAGTCACTACGGACCCAGCCTTGTGTATAGTTCTGCACTCTCAGAGGCGCAGGAAGGCCCTGTCTCCCCACAAGCTCAGAAGTGCCTGCTCCCACTACCTGGCTTCTGCCACTGTTGGTGCCAGCTCCAATCTTGGAGCAAAGTTGGGGCTGAGCCAGGGCACTGTCACAGCCCAGTGCCCTGGGTGTGCCCACACTTAGGGCAGAACTGACATGCCAGCCCCTTGCCACCTCAGCCCCACCTGACTCTGGGCACTGGCAAGTGCAGGAGGGAGGCTGAGGGGCACAGAGGACAGCATGGTGCAGGCCTGCAGTGCCTCTCGGGTGCCATGAACAGCAACAGGAGGCAGACGGGCTCCTGTGCAGAACGGAGTGGGTCCCTAGTGAAGCCTGACCTTCCATCTGGGGAGGCCCTGAAGCCTGGGGGCCCAGCTGCCAGTCCTGCAAACCAGAGGGGGAACTTGTGGTGCTTTTCCCTGGGCCTGCCCATGGCCACCCATGGACCCATCACCATGCGCTTCCTCTGCTCTGAGGCCCATAAAAACCCTGGACTCAGCCAGACTCCAGCAGAAGATGGAGATGTGATGGGGAGAGTATGGGCCATCCAGCTGCAGTTTAAGGTGCCTATTTTTACCAACACTGCATTCATGATTTATGAGGTATTTTCCAGGAAGATACAAGCTTTCTCCCATGTTCTTCTCTTTTTCTGAACCCTCACTAGAGTCACCTTAGCATTCATGTTTCCAGTTGCACCTCAGAACTTTTCCTCGTCTACCCCTTGCCCAGTTCCAAAGCTGCTTCCACGTGTTTAGGTATTTGTCACAGCAGTACCCACTTCTTGGTTCCAAAATCCATCTTAGTCTGGCTAGGCTGCTATAACAAACATCAGCCTCAGTGGCTTAAACAGTGGAAATTTGTGTTATCACAGCTCTGGAGGCTCTGGCAGAACGAGGTTCCTGGTGAGGCTCCCTTCGTTACCTGCAGGCGGCCGCCCTTCCTGCTGTGTCCTCAATGGCAGAAAGGCAGTGCTCTCCCTCCCCTCCTATAAGGCCACAGTCCTGCGGGATTAGAGCTTCTTCCATAGGACTTCGTTTAACCTTAATTACCTCCTAACAACCCTATCTCCAGATACAGTCACATTGGAGTTAGAGCTTCAACCTGAGCTTTGACAGAACCAAATTCAGTCTGTACAACACAGACTCTATAGAAAGATAAATTTTTCCTACTCAAATTTTCAATTCACTTAAAATTTAACTGCACACATACTAGAAGAAAAGATAGGCAAATTATTCTATAACTTGGGATCAGGGGAAATTTTACTAGTCATGACTCAAAACCCAGAAGGGATAAATGTGACTAAATTAAAAAGACATATTGACGGCTCAGAAAACAGGCTAAGTAGAAACAAAAACAAACATATATACATATGTTTAACATGTGTATACCTATATAAGTGGATATATGGATGTATATGCTTTATACATACATATGCACACACACATATATATGTTGTTTTTGGAAAAATAATTGCGATCTGTGTCAGAAAGAGTTATTATCCATATATATATATATATGGATTTCTAAAAGTAAGGGTTATGTGTAAATGTGTGTCATAAAGGGTTCTTATCCTTATGTATATAAGGAACTTCTAAAAGTAGGAAGAATAATGCAAACATCCCGGGTAACAATGGGCACGTGGCACCAACAATAGTTCACAGAGAAAGAATTGCAAACGGCGCTTTAAAAAAAAAAGACAAAATCCTGGGCTCAAGCAATCATCCTGCCTCCGCCTCCCAGAGTGCTGGGGTTACAGGCATGAACCACTGCACCCAGCCAACAAATAGCTCTTAACTTATAAGAAGATTATCAGCTTCAGTATCACAGAGAAATTCAAATCAAACTCACACTCTGATACCACTTCTCAACTATTAGATTGGCAAAAATCCAAAATGTCATTGGCAGGGTTCTGCGGAAAGAGGCACGGCCATACGACGCTGATGGGTGGGCAAAGGGCCAAAACCAATCTCTGCAATGATGACTACAAAATGGTGACTTTTCGACCGCACCACTGCCTCTACGTTTACCAACTGGGATTTCACTGTAAGGAAGCACTCCCTTCCCCCTTGCACTTAATGTTTAAATTAAACAAGAAGCAACATCGGCTAACATCAAGGGGTTCAAAAGGCTTTGGTCAACAAGTTCTGCCATCAGGCAAGCTAGTGTGACATTTTTAATAACAGTCGTGGATCTCAAATCTTTATCTGGAGCTTGAAGAAACTTGCTTCTAGAAAGCTCTGTGTGGGCATCTCAGATTAAGCATGTTTAACTCAGAATCCACTGTCCATACCCCAAACCCACTCACCACCAACCCACTCTGTCTTAGTGTCACCACGTATGAAAACTGGAAGCAGAGGGCATTCTTCATTCCTTTTTCTCCCTTCACACGCCCCCGACACGCGCACGCTGCACCTGGGCCTGGCTCCTGCCAGCTCCCCCGCCCGGTGGCCCCACAGCCCTGAGCATGCTACAGGCCTGGGCCTCCTCCCTGGACGACCACAGGAGCCCTGGCACTGGCCTCCCCACCTTCTTTCAGGCTTCTCTTCGTTCACACATAGTGACAGAGGAGGCTGTAAAAAGTGACCATGAAACCACCTCACCCCTCTGCCTCTGTTCTCAATGGTTCCCTTTCCTTTGGGGGCCAAGTTGCCGTTCCTAAGTGTGCTCTGTGCAGACCTCACCATCCAGCCCTTTCTCCACCTCCTGACGTCTCATTGCACCTTCTCCATCCTCTAAGCTGTCACCACCCTGCCCGTGGGTTCCGTCCCCAGGCCGGCCATCCGGTGGGTTCCGTCCCCAGGCCGGCCATCCGGTGGGTTCCGTCCCCAGGCCGGCCATCCGGTGGGTTCCGTCCCCAGGCCGGCCATCCCGTGAGTTCTGTCCCCAGGCCGGCCATCCTTCTCCATGTGCTTGGGGTCTCTCCCTCTGCTGGGGAGTTTTCCAATGCTGTCGCCTTCAGGTTATCTGTGAGCAGGTTCCGTGGCAATCGATCTGTAAAGGAATATTCCAGAATGTGCAGGAATTCCTTTGTATTGCAGGCAGTGATGTATATAGGTCTCACACATTTAACCTGTCGCATTTTAAAATATAAATGTTTCCCTTATTTGTAAATTTCCCAGTTGGAAACTATCTCATGGGTAAGGTGCTCATCCCGAAGGGCTGGTGGAGAGCTTGGAGAGTAAAGTGAGGGGGATGCAGGGACATGACTCACTGTGTACGAGGCTTCTTGGCAATAGAGTGCGGGCTAGAAACGTCATCAGGTGGTTGGCATTTAATGAATTCTCACCCTGCGCCCACTTAATTCTCTCTTTTAAAAGGACAATAGAGGCTCATTTCTGAGGGTGCCTGGCTCCCTCCAGGAGATACTCAGACTCCGAACCTAAGCAGAAGCCTCTTTCAGAACTTCATGCCATGGGCTGACGTGGAATCCCTGGTGCCACGAAAGGCCCCAGAGCAGCACGGGTAACGCTGCCTCCTCCTGCCACAGGTCCAGAGCGCCCAGCCGCTGGTAGACACCTGCGCCCCGCCGACGTTCCGCCACCTCCAGCTGAAACTCAAGAGGCTGAAGGTACCCTTTCATTTCCACCTTTCTTAACGTAATAGCTAACTAGAAAATGCCAGCTTAAAAGCCCAGGAAAATAGAAAAGGCAGGTTTCGTTAGGAATAAACTCACCAAAGGCAAAATGCAGCCTAGGTGATGAATTAGCCCCATCTGTCCCTGAGGGAGCTGTTCGGTAATTGCAGCAGCAATCTTCCCCAGTCACCATGCTGACGGTACACGGAGAAGTGTGTCACACAGGGCTCCATCAACTGGACATTTGCCAACTCTAAGGACATGCCCATGGCACGTCCCCAGGAGGTCTCAAGGTGTTCAAGATACAGCTTGGTTTTGTGCATTTCAGGGGTACTTGACACATCCATCCATACGTGTAAGGTGTACATTGGTTTGGTCCAGAAAGGCAGGACAGCTTGGAGTGGGGGCAGGGGTACTTCCAGGTCACATGTGCATTCAAAGATTTCCTGACTGCCAATTGGTTGAAAGGATTTATCTAAAGACCCTGAATCAATAGAAGGGAGAGTCTGGGTTAAGACAAGGGGTTGTGGAGACCGAGGTTCTTATCCTGCAGACAAAGCCTCCGGGTAGCAGGCTGCAGGGGAAATAAATTGTAAATGTTTCTCATCAGACTCTAGAAGGTGCCAGACTCAGTAAATTCTCTCCTGGATCATGAAGAAGACCTGGAAAGAGAAGGAGATTCTCTACAGAATGTAGATTTTTCACAAGAGACAACTTTGCAGGCCATTTCAAAATAAGTCAAAAAAATATTTTGGAGGGTAAAATACTTATAATGCTTTTAAGGCCCGCTGTCTATCATGTTGGTATCTTAGTGCTACAGAGTCTTTTCGTCAGTCTTAAGGTCTCTGTTTTAACCGTAATGCTGGTCAGCTGTGCCTGAATTCCATCGGAAGGAAGGCATAATGAGGTATGTCCAACCCCGCTTCCCACCATGGCCTGAGCTAGTTTGTCGGGTTAACTTAGAAATGCCCTTGGCCAAGGGGAGGGGTCCGTTTAGTTGACTGAGGGTTGTAGAGGGGCTTAGAATTTTATTTGTGGTTTACGTGACGCCTCATGCCTTGCGGGGAAGGGGAGTGGATTCACAGTGGCAATGTATTCAGTGCTGTTCCAGATAACTAGCATCATTCCTTCGCAGTAAACCATTTCTTAACCACCTCAGAACGTTGGGTTTTTTGTTTGTTTTTGAGATAGAGTCTCACTCTGTCGCCCAGGCGCAATGACACAATCTCAGCTCACTGCAGCCTCAGCTCCCAGGTTCAAGTGATTCTCCTGCCTCAACCTCCCAAATAGCTGGGATGACAGGCGCGCTCAACACCAGGCCTGGCTAGTTTTTGTATTTTTAGTAGAGACGGGGTTTCCCCATGCTGGCCAGGCTGGTTTCGAACTCCTGACCTCAGGTGATCTGCCTGCCTCTCCCTCCCAAAGTGCTGGGATTACAGGCGTTGTTTATCTCTAGAAGTTTAGGTCATTTGATGACTGAGAATTGCATGGTTATATCTTTTTTTTTTTTTTTTAATAGAGAAGGGGGTTTCTCCATGTTGGTCAGGCAGGTCTTGAACTCCCGACCTCAGGTGATCCACCCTCCTCAGCCTCCCAAAGTGCTGGGTTACAGGCGTGAGCCACCACGCCCGGCCTGCACGGTTATCTCAAAGTAACGCCTCCAGGACGAAATGCTGTGGGCTTTCTATGTGCCTGTTGAGCACCGGTGCTGCAAATGCGCTGAACTGAAGCCCAGTGACCAGTCTTGAGCTTATCTGCAGATCAGCCCTTTCGATGCCTAAACCAAGCGGCAGATTCTTTTCCTCTAGGCTCAAATATTCTCTTCTTATAACGGAATAAAACATCTCTATCTTTATTAAGCGGGGACAATACACACAAGGACACATTGTCACGCCCCAGCAGGGATCGTACACGCAGGGACACACTGTCACGCCTCAGCAGGGATCGTACACTCAGGGACACACTGTCACATCTCAGCGGGGACAGTACACGCAGGGACACACTGTCATGCCTCAGCGGGAACCCTACACACAGGGACACACTGTCAGGCCTCAGCGGGAACCATATGCACAGGGACGCATTGTGTGTCCCTGTGTGTACTGTCTCCATTGAGGTGCAACCGTGTGTTCCTGCGTGTACGATCCCCGCTGAGGCCTGACAGTGTGTCCCTGCGTGTACTGTCCCCGCTGAGATGTGACAGTGCGTCCCTGCGTGTAGGGTCCCCGCTGAGGCGTGACAGTGCGTCCCTGCATGTAGGGTCCCCGCTGAGGTGTGACAGTGGGTCCCTGCGTGTACTGTCCCCGCTGAGGCGTGACAGTGCGTCCCTGCGTGTACTGTCCCCGCTGAGATGTGACAGTGGGTCCCTGCGTGTACGGTCCCCGCTGAGACGTGACAGTGGGTCCCTGCGTGTACGGTCCCCGCTGAGATGTGACAGTGGGTCCCTGCGTGTAGGGTCCCCGCTGAGGCGTGACAGTGGGTCCCTGCGTGTACGGTCCCCGCTGAGATGTGACAGTGCGTCCCTGCGTGTAGGGTCCCCGCTGAAGTTTGACAGTGTGTCCTGGTGGGTGGGCACAGTCCCCGCTGAGGCACAACGGCACACTCGCCGATATGAGACGAGGCAGCGTCAAACCTCCAGGGCACTCAAGTCACGGAAACGTGGCCTGAGGAAGAGCCTCGCCGTCGGTGCAGCTGCTCTCCAGCCCCCTCTCTGTCCGCAGCTGGAGGAGGAACGGCTGTCCGTCATCCAGAGGGACAACCGCCTGCTTCTGGAGAAGGTGGCCTCTGTCATGAGGACCAGGAGACAGACTGACAGCAAAAACGACTCCACGCACAGGAGGTAAGGGAGGGGCTCCTGCCATCCCACGGGCTCTGCACCACACCCCCGTGCCAGGAAGGGGTTGGGGAGGAGCAGAAGAGCTGCCAGTGGGTAGGAGTCGAGGCGTTTCTGTCCTCTCCCGAAAAGAGCCACACCTCCGAGGAGTGCCCTTTTCCTCGGCAGTTTGTGATTCTACGTTTTACTTGAGACTAGGCTGCTTCTGCAACCTACAACTAAAGGCGGACCCGAAATCATAGCCAGCAGCCATGAGCTCGCCATGTGCCAGACGCTCCTCTGAACCTGGTGACGCACCTGAGTCCAGACCCTCACATGGCCCCGTGTGGCTCTTGCGTCTCTCACAGGAGAGGGGAGCAGAGGCGCTGGGAGGCGACCACTTGGCCGAGGTTGCAGCTCGGCGGCGGGAACGCAGGCTGTGCCCCAGCCCTGATCATGCAGTTCTCAAAGCTGTCGGTTTCCAAAAGCAACAAAGGTTTTGGTTTTCCATCCGCAGACCAGTATGTCCAGCATCTTTCTGGAAAAAGCACTGAAGGTCGTGTAGCCATGTAGGGCCCAGCCTGGGATGCTGCTGCCGCCTTCACAGCCTCACTTTTTACGCAGAGTGGAGTTCCGCCCTTTATGAAGATGAAGATCAGCAGGATTGCAGATCCTTAAAACCACCTTATAAATGCTTGACTGAGTCCTAAAAGTCCCTCTTCTCCAAGGTCAATAACCTCGCCCTCCTGCATTTTACACATCCTAGAATAACCCATAGTTACACCATGGCCCTTTGCCTGTAAGTGCAAGATTTTGATGGTGATTGTGATACTTCATTCTAACGAAGGGTTTTTTTGTTCCAGAAGTGCTTGAACCTTTTAAGATCTTTGGCCTGTACGTGTCCCCAGGAAGCTTACAGTGCTTTCAGACTTCATAATAAATTAAAGTATAACGGATCCTCAGGCACCTCGAGGGGTGTGATATAGGAAGGCTGCAGGCCCCGCAAGGTGCGCCACGGGGCCACGGGGCCACGGGGAAGGCGCTGCTCCAAGCTCAGGCAGGCCCTGCGTGGTCCTGCGTGCTGGGTTCATTCAAAGGCCCAACCAGAGCAAACCTGCCTCAGAGATGGTTCCCTGCGGGCTCCCAGGGCTTCAGCAGAAGCCAAGGGAAAGTCAACCATTTTTGTCAAGAATGCATGTTTGGTGCTGGATAACTGGCTGTTTCATGCCTCAGTTGACTCCCTTCTTTAACAAAGGACACTGGCCAAGTTCATGCACAATGCTGGAGAGAAACAGTCCATTTTCAGGAGAGTCTCAGCTGCTTCTGGAGCTCTGCAGACCCGTTGACTGAATGGAATAAATATGTCCAGCTAGCTGGCCAGCCAGTAGCAAGAGTCAGCATGACGAGAGAAACTGTAGAGCCGTCAATGGGACTTCACTGCTGATTTCAGTTTTCACGTCTGTATTGAGGTGTGACTGGCATACGGTAGACACATATTCAAAGTGCATGTAATAGGTGTGTCATATGATGCACGCATGACAGCAGCACCCCAGTCAAGACGGTAAACACATTCATCACTCCCCTCCCCGGGTTTCCCTGTCAGTCCTCCAGCCCCCACCCTCTGCCCGTCAGAGGGTCCCTGCGGCTGCCATGGCACTTTCTGGATTGGATGTGCGTCGGCTCATCCAGCGTCTGCATTTTGTCTGCCTTTCCCTTAGCACAGTGTCATTGAGTAGTGACCTACACAACGTGCTCATCCACTCACTAGTGATGAGCGTTTGGGTGGTTCCAGTTTGGGGCCATTACAAATAAGGCTGCAAGGAGAGTCTACGTGAAAAGAAAAATCAGAGATAAACACCTCTGCCCAAGACTGAAAGCTCGATAACAAATGGATTTCACGTGGAAGCCAAGTGAGAGACCCCCAGAATGACCGCAGGAGGAGCTCCCTCGACCCACCCTCCAGCAAAACTTTCGTAAAAGATTAAAAACCAATCATTCAAAGTCTCTGCTGTATGTTCCTAAGAAGAAACATTTATTCAAGAAAAGCTACCGTAATTTGGCAAGAACAGCAAATGTCCCTGGTATTTGAGCTAAAACCTGCTCTCTCTCCACTGCTCCCAGCTCAGCAACGCAGACACACTCCAGAAGCTGCAGCCAAGCACACAAGTTCCGCTCCCCACAGCTCCTAGTCAAAGGGCCTTCTTCCTGGAAGGGGCAAGGCCTTGCTTTTCTTATCTTGTCCACAGCTGCCTGTTGCTGAGACTAAATCCCAGGTGAGTGTGGCCCCGAGCTGGAGATGCTCTTGTTCTGCCCAGCCCTTGTTTGTGGAATGGATACTCAGCCTGCAGCCTTGGAAATGGTGCTCCTAAGAACACAGGAGCCCAGATCATCTGGCTCTGGTTCACAGGCATTGGTTCCATGCTGGGAGAAGCAAGCTAAGACCTGTGTGTCCCTCCTACACACACACGGTGGAGCACAGAGCCTCAGGTGTCACTCAGAGAGAAGATTGCCATTGTCCTCACTCCGAGCTCCAGGGCTCTGAGATTTTGCCCAGAGGAAGAAGCAGACCCTCGTAACAGCTCCCATTCTCTTCCCAGAGGGGTGGTTTCATTTGCAACAGAATTTAGAGAAGTACAGTCCTCAATAGACATGAAAATAAAAGACATCCAAATTGGGAAGGAAGAAGCAAGCTGTTTCTATTCACAGATGATATGATCTTGCATATAGAAAATCTTAAGGAATTCACTAAAAAGCTCTAGAACTAATCCACAAGTTCAACAAGGTTGCAGAATACAAGATCAACACACAAAAATCAATTGTATGTTTATATACTTGCAATGAACAATCTGAAGATGAAACCCAAGAAAATTCCATTCGCAAAAGCATCAAAAGAATGGGTACTTAGGAATAACCCAGAAAATACAAAATTTGTACTCCAAAAACTACAAAACATCGTCCAAAACAACGGAAGAGCTAAATAAATGGAAAAATATCCCATGTTCATGGATTCAGACGTCTTGCTATGTTAAGATGGCAATATACAAACTATTGCAGAATTTTGCTCCTTAGTTCGGCTAAAACCGGGTTCTTGACCAGGAAAATCTAGGCACACGAGCACATCGAAGGGTGAGTAGAGCAGGATTTTATTGGACAACAAAGGGAAAAAAAGAAAAAAAACGAAGCAAGATGGAGTCCTGCTAACAGGCTCCCACCTCACAAGTCGAATCCCAAGCCACCACACAGAAACTGAAGAGGCCACGTTCCTCCCCTGCCCGGGGCTCCACCCTGTTTCCCCAGAGCGCGTGTGGCATGCTCAGACAAAGTTCTGTGCAGGTTCCCTCATCTGCACAAAACATCAGGTGTAAACCCTTGCGGGATGGGGCAGAGATTCTGGGCATTTGACTGTCACAGACCCAATCTACAAATTCAATACAATCCCAGTTAGAACCCCAGCCAACTTCTCTGTAGAAACTGGCAGAAATTAGACAAAACGATCCTGAAAAAGAAGATCAAAGGAGTAGGACTCATGTGTCCCTATGGCTGCTGGGAAGCAGTGGCTATCTCAGCCAGCAGCATGGGGGTAATGAATGTTCCAAGACAGTTGTGGGTAAAGAAAGGCAGGTTTATGAGAGAAAGTAGGAAAATATGTTCCAAGGAGGCAACAGGCAGCCCTCAGGAGAGAGGCTGGCTGTGAGAAAACCAAGGCGTGCTGGAGATTTTACAGGTGGCATTTATGTGGAAGAGGGCTTTGTGCAGCACCAATCACACCAAGGCTGCAGTGAGCTAACTTGTGGTGTCTGGTGATAGCTCTGCACAGGAAAATAGTGAGCTCTTTGCCGGGAGGGCTCTGTGTCCTAGACCATGAGGAAAGACCATGTCACTTATCTGCTTTATCTCTTTGCTTTCCCCTGGTCCCACCAGCCTGACTCCTCTTTCCTAATTAGGACTCCACACCTATTTCAAAGTTACTACAAAGCTATAGTAATCAAGATAGTATCACACTCGCATAAAGATAGACATAGAAATCAATGGGGGTCCAGAAATAAGTCCATGGGTCCATAATCAATTCATTTTCAACAAAGGGGCCAAGACCGCTCAGTGAGGAAAGGACGGTCTTTCCATAAATGTTGCTGAGACAACTCTATCTCCTCATGCAAAAGAATGAAGCTGGACTCTCACCTCACACCATACACAAGAATTAATCAAAAATGGATCAGAGGCCTAAATGTAAGAACTAAAACCATAAAACTCTTAGAAGAAAACAGCAGGGAATCATCGTGACTTCAGATTTAGCAATGGATTCTTAGATGTGGCACCGAGAGCAGGAATGACAAACAAGAAGATACATAGGCCGGACTTAACAATTAACAACGGTTGGGCATCACGGGACGCTATCAAGAAAGTAAAAAAACCCACAGAATGGGAAAAAATATTTGCAAATCAGGTACAATAAGAGACTTACAGCTCGATGATCAAAAGACAACCCACTAAAAGACAGGCAAAAAGAGAATAAACGCTTCTCCAAGGAAGACACGCAGATGATCAGTACGTACATGAAAAAACACTTAGCATCATTAATCATCAAGGAAATCCAAATCAAAACCACATGATAGCACTTCACACCGATCAGACTGGCTGGAATCAAAAAGACAGGTAATAAGGAGCGTTGGTGACGATGTGGGGAGCTCGGAACCCTCCGGGGCTAGGAGGAATGCAAAATGGTGCAGCCACCTTGGAAAACAGTCTAGCAGTTCCTCAGATGATTAAACATATTTACTGTATAACCCAACAATTTCACTTCCAAGTATATAGCCAAGATAAATGAAAACATGTCTACACAAAAACATACACAATTTACTTTTGTGTACTGATCTTATATTAGGCAACCTTTAGAACTCGTGGATTAGTTCTAGAGCTTTTTAGTGAATTCCTTAAGATTTTCTAAATTCAAGATCATATCATCTATGCAGGGAACTAGTTTGCTTCCTCTTTCCCAATTTGGATGTCTTTTATTTTCCTGTTCAGTGAGGCCTGAACTTCTCTAAGTTCTGTTGCAGATGAAACAGTCCCTTTGGGAAGAGCTGGGAGTGGGGACAATGGCAATCTTCTAAGTGACACCCCAGGCTCTTTGCTTCGTTGTGTGTGTGTTGGGGGGACACACGGGTCTTCTTGGCTCACCTCTCCCATCATGGATTCAATGACTATGAACCAGACCAAGGGGGTCTGGGCTCCTGTGTTCTTAGGAGCACCATTCCCAAGACTCCAGGCCCATCTTCCATTCCATAAACAGGGGCTGGGCAGAACAAGGGCACCTCCAGCTCAGGGACACACTCACCCGGGACTTAGTCTCGGCAACAGGCAGCTGAGGACAAGATGAGAAAAGCTGAGGCCCTGCCTCTTCCAGGAAGAAGGCCCTTTAACTAGAAGCTGTGGGGAGTGGAGTCTGTGTGTTTGGCTGCAGCCTCTGGAGTGCAGCCTGCATCGCCGAGCTGGGAACAGCAGAGAAAGAGCAGCTTTCAGCTCAAATGCCAGAGACATTTGCCAAATTACAGTAGCTTTTCTTTTCTTTTTTTTTTTAAATGAGACAAAGTCTCACTTTGTTGCCCAGGCTGGAGTGCAGTGGCGCGATCTCGGCTCACTGCAACCTCCGCCTCCCGGGTTCAAGCCATTCTCCTGCCTCAGCCTCCTGAGTAGCTGGGATGACAGGTGCACGTCACCACACCCGGCTAATTTTTGTATTTTTAGTAGGGACAGGGTTTCGCCACGTTGGCCAGGCTGGTCTCAAACTCCTGACCTCAGGTAACCTGTCCACCTTGGCCTCCCAAAGTTCTGGGATTACAGGCGTGAGCCACCGCACCTGGCCAGTAGCTTTTCTTGAATAAATGTTTCTTCTTGGGACCATACAGCCGAGACTTTAAACCCAAACCCTAGCCATATGATGGAATATTGCCCAGCTATGGAATGCAATAAAGTGTTGACACAGACTACAGCATGGATGAACCCTGAAAACGTGCTAAGTGAAAGAAGACAGCCACAAAAGACCACATATTAGATGACTCCATTAACAAATCTAAAGAAACAGGAAGTAGATCAGTGGTTGTGTAAGGTGAGGGTGTGCAGGGGTAGGTAGCAAGCTGGTAATTGAAGGGTCCAGGGCTCCCGAAGGAAGTGATGAAAACCTTCTCAACTGACTGTGCTGACGACTCTGGGCATCTCCCCGCGGAGCCGCACACGATAAATGAGTGACGTGTGGTATACGGTGACCTGTATCTCAAGGAAGACTCTCGCTGTGCTGGGACCTTCTAAGGCCCACAGCCCATTCAGCAAACCTAATGCAAACGGCAAGGGACCAGGGTCACTGGATTCTGGCCTTCTCTGGTCAGCTGGATGTGTGTGGACGCTTGTGTGTGGGATCGGGGAGGAGTTCTTGCCTTAAAGAGACAGGCATTCAAATGCCAGCACAAAGGGAACCCTCCCAGACCTGGTGCAAACCCCGAGGGGATAAAAGAAAAAGAGAAGGTATGGCCCTGGTATCGGCTGCCAAGTGCCACTGCGGCGTGGCGGCACTGTCTCCGGGTCCGCCCGGCGTGGGCAAGGCACGAGCTTAGCCTGAGCCCCGGCTGCCCCCCCTGCTGGTGAAGGGCAGCGCCCCGTGGGGCACACGGGGGTCCTCGGGGCTCGTAAACCAGAAGTGTCTAGACAGGTCTCAAGCAGCCTAGGGGTTTATTTTGCCACCACTGAGGATGCTACCGGGATGAGAGACACAAGTCACAGTAGGATCTTCTCCAAAAGAGGGTTTTGAGGATTTTTGTATTTAAAGGGGAAAGGCCAGGCAGCAGGAGAAGGAGGAAAAATAAACGAGAGAGGAGTGGATAGGGAGGGGAGGCCCATTCTCCTGAGGCTCGATTAGCGCTCACCTGATCCACATTTAAATGGGAACGGAGCAGGTGGAAGAACAGTCAATTATCCACTCCCTCGTGCTCCGTGAAGCTGTGCGTAAAACAAGATAAAGCAAAGACAAAGAAGTCAAATAGAATTTCCCTTGGGTGGGTGGAGGGACGGCGCCCGTCCTGTCTTTCTCCCCTGCCTGTGAAGGTAAGCTGGCAGTGCACATGGTTAGACTGAGATTCACCAGAACTCTGTTTTGTGGTAGTTTATCAGGGAGGAGGGGGTGTATGCTGAAAGGAATGTCCTTCTGAGCCGTTTGTGGGGAGGCCCCTGGAGACTCTGTCTGTGCCGCTGCCTCGTCATGGACAAAAGGAAGGCGGTTTGTGGTGCGTGAGTCTGTTCCTAAGCCGGACTTTCCCTCTGGTCTAGTGAGTTTCGGGTCCCCAGGTTTTATTTTCCTTTCACCGACTGAAGGGTTATGGATGGCTGGGGTGCTTGTGGGAATAACAGAGCTAGTTTCATTCTGCTTGATAATACTGACTGCAATTACACATGGTGCCTGAATTAAGAACTGTTCCCTCTACACCTTACAGCAGCCCCCAACACGTTTGCCACCAGGCAGCAGTTTTGTGGAAGACAATATTCCACAGACAGGGTCAGCAAGGGAGGCGGACGGTTTGAGGATTATTCGCGTGTTATGTTTATCGCACACTTTGTTTCTGTTGTGATTACGTCGTGACATAGAATGAAGTGACTGTACAACTCAGCATCATGTAGAGTCAGTGGGAGCCCTGAGTTTGTTTTCCTGCAACTAGATGGTCGCATCTGCGGATGACGGAGACGGTGACGGACCATCAGGCATCAGATCCTCACAAGGCGTGCGCAGCCGCGATCTCTCGGACGTGCAGGTCACAGCAGGGCGCGCGCTCCTATGAGGATCTAATGTGCTGCTCACCTGACGGGAATTGAGTTCAGGCCTCAACGTCAGCCATGGGGGTGGCTGCGGACAGAGCTGAAGCTTCCTCCCTGGCCTGCTCATCTCCTGCTGTGTGGCCTGGTTCCTAACAGGCCACAGACTGGTGTGGGTCCATGGCCCGGGGATTGGGGACCTCTGCCTTACAGGGAAAACTGATTAGCCCATTGTTCTGTGGTTGGAAGTGTTCTGTAGCTAACTAGACTTGGTCATCAGCACCATTTTTTCCCTTGAGAGGCTTTGTGGTGGCTTTTAACCCCATTTCGGCACCACAACTCAGGTCCAAAATATGTCCCATACTCTTCCTCTGAGAGGACCTGGCCAGAAAGCGAGGAGAAGCTGAATCAGAAAATAAAAAATCTGCAATGAATGCATGTCCTTGGGTCGCTGGGCAGCTCCAGCATTCCATGGAGCCGGTAAGATGTGTGAGCCAGGCGGGACCTCGGCTCACTCCAGTCTCTCCCAACTTTAGACCTGGGAGTCGCGACTTCCAGCTGTGTGACCTTGGACAGATGGCCAGGTTCTCTGCTGCTCGGTTCCCATGTATGAAACAGGAACTCCTGTGTCGTTCTTGCAGGCTTGTCCTGAGACGTGCAAACGCTCAGCGCTCAGAACTCGGTTAAGGTCAGCAATAGCGTTGTTGCTATTCGCTTCTCTGTATTTCAAATATGGATGTTTTCTGTCAAGGATTCTTTAACTTCATGCCACGACCTGCTTTGGAAGAATGATGAAGTCATACACTCCTGAAAGCAGTGTGTTTAAATGAGTAGGATAAAATCCACACGACTTCACAGGCAATCAATTATACTGAAGCAGATTATCCTTTCTTTTTTTCTTTTTTCTATTTTTTGAGACTGAGTTTCGCTCCTATTGCCCAGGCTGGAGGGCAGTGGCGTGATCTCGGCTCGCTGCGACCTCTGCCTCCTGGGCCCAAGTGATTCTCTTGTCTCAGCCTCCCGAGTAGCTGGGATTAAGGCGCCCACCACCACGCCCGCCTAATTTTTTATTTTTAGTAGAGTCGGGGTTTCATCATATTGGTCAGGCTGGTCTGGAACTCCTGACCTCAGGTGATCGGCCCACCATGGCCTCCCAAGGTGCTGGGATGACAGGCGTGAGCCACCTCACCCAGCCTGAAGCACATTAGCAAAATAATTTTTTAACTATGACAAAATAATTCATGTGCTTACGTATTACCATATCAAATAACAGGACCTTGCAGCAGGCCCAGCAGCCACCAACATTTACCTGAGTGTTAAGCACGAATAACGTTTGAAAAAATAAGCAGCAACTGTAATGTCTGCAGTTTCTCTTGGTGATAGAGTCATAAGTGACTATAATGGAAGAAAATATGGAATTACAGCTAAACACTGATGAAAGTATGACACCATGACTTTCCCATCCAGGTTCATGGATGTCTGAATTCTATCCATGGATTTCCAGACTGTGTGCTGAATCTCACAGCCCACGTCTCTGGGATTTGGCTCTGGCTGGGACAACTTTGGGAGCCTTGCTATGGGTCCAGTTTTCTGCACAGAAGCCTGGACAAGAACCCCTTCCTTTGGGCTGCCAGAAACCACAAGAAGCGCGTTCCCCCTGCCACCTCCAGTGTGAATAAGCAGGTCTGCAACCAAGGACACCCTCATCCTTCAGGGAAATAAATAGGACCCATTTGGTTTTTTTGATATAGAAGGAGATTTTTTAAAGCCTGGAGGTAGAATTTGGGTAAATGAAAATTCAGGGAGGAAGGAAGACAAATGAAGCCAGCTGCCAATTAGTCATGAAAACAAAGAGAAGCAAGCACGCAAGAGTAATTCCCGAATAGCGGATAACACAGAAACATTTCCTCTGTTGCCGTGAGGAGCTGCCGGCCAGTGCCATCGCACCTTCCCTCTGTCTGCATCCAACACAGGCTGACTTGCTCCTGTGAAACCTCATCGCCACAGTCATCATTGAGACGCAGAAAAAGAGAGAGAAGACTTAATTGGATGACGTCAATTTGCACGGTAATCTGAGTAGGCGGCCTCACAGAGGACCAGATAATCGAGTGAGCAGCTCCGCCTGGAGTGACAGCAAAGGCATCAGTTAATGAGGTCTCGAGCGCAACACCTTGCTCCTCCGTGTCTCAGGGGCCCTTCCTGGTATGTGAGAAGGAATCTGCAACGTGCCCGGAGGTCTAGCTCTTATTCAGATTTCAGCCTCAACCTGAATGTCACGTCTGGAGGACGCCCGGCGCCCCCTGGTGTGGCGCCCGTCCTGCCCTCATCCCGGCTCCACCGCTGTCTCGCCCTCAGCCCGGGAACCACCGTTGTCGTCCGCCATCACTCACGTGTGTGTCGGCCTGTCCACTGTGTGTCTCCCACTGAACGTCAAGCCTCATGACGCCAGGGACTTGTCTCTTTTGTTCAGCATTGTAGACTCAGTGCCCAGACCTGTATTGGGCACGTCGTAGGGACCCAGTAAGCGTTTGTAGAATGACTGAACAATCAAGAGGCCACCAGTGACTTCCCAGTTGCTCAATGTATTGAATTGTTTCCTTTTAAAGTTTAAAAAATAATGTTGTATTATTCTTGATCATAACATAATACATATTTATGGATACAAAGAAGAAATTTAAGTTGCCTATAATTTCATCACCCAGAGAGAATACTTTTTGTATGTTTTCTGTATTTCCTTATAGTTCTATTTTGTGCACATAGATATGTATTAAGTATAATTAAGATTGTACCTTGTGTGTAATCTCACATCCTGACTTAAGACTTTCTGCATCTCTCTGAAGCTTTTGAGCACCACTTCAGCGGGTCCATCACTTTCTTAACCACTTCCGTATTATTAAAGATGCATTCAGAATTTTCACTATTATCAGTGATGCTGAAAGGAACGTTTTTATGCACTGATTTCACATGCACTGTTCCGTCCTACTCTTTTTATGCTGAGTGACTTTGCTGATTTTCCACTGTATTTGACCCTCATAAAATGTCAGTTTAGTCTGCTCCGATCTAACCCTTGACCTTTCTGCAGCTTTTAACATAAGCGTCCGTGCCGCTCCTGGTCGTAATTCACTCCTGCCTCCCTCAAGTGTTTCCTTCTGCCCTGTGTTCCTCTGCTCCTGTGGCTCCGCCTTTGCTGCCTCCCTGCCTGTCTGTCTTCCCTGGACAACGCTGCCCCAGCCCTACTTCCATGCTGCAGGACGGGTCTCAGATGCAGGTCTTCAGCCCTGTTGTCACTCCTGAGTTCCACCTAAATGGTCAAGCCCAGCCCAGCCCAGCTCCAGTCCCACCTCGGACGGCTTCAGCCTCCACCAGGCTGCCCACAGTGCCTCCCTCTTGGGTCACCCCCAGGGTTAAATGAGAGAAGCACGTTTCACTGAGACACACACACGCTTTAATGGCACTGAGATGGAGATGCATCTCACAGCGCATGATGGGCTATGGTTTTCCAAAACGATAGATGAAATCTGTCACCAACGAAACCAAATATACACAGCACAGGGCCTGGCACAGAGGAAGTGCACGAGGTCCGGAGGGTGATGGTGGCCTTCCCGGAGGAGGCCACCGGTCGTCCACCATTATTCTCTGCTTCCACGCATCTCCCCAGTTCAGCAGACTCAGCCCTAACACTGGCAGGTTCTTGACTTCGTGCTCCTCTGTGCTCCACAGCCAGGGGGAAGCCCCTGCTCTAGGCACTTCCGGAGCCCCACAGCTCCGTCTCCATCACGCAGCCTGCTGAACAGGTCTTCACGCTCCTATCTCACCACGGCAGCGGGCTTGCCTCGGTGCCCCTCCCTCCCACCTGATGCCCCCCAGTCCCGCCCCAGCCTGTCCACAGGGTCTTTCTCAAGGGCCTGCAGAGCCTGGTGTGAAGCATTCGGAGGCTTGCACATGCACGGGACGCTGTGCACTGCTAGGACCCTCCAAAATCCAGCCCCTGCCAACCTCCCTCACCTCTCCCACAGGCGCCCAGGTGCTCACCATCCCCTCTGGGGACCCCGTTCTCTCCCACTCATCTCACCCAGCATCTGCTCCACTGACCACGCTCAGGAAGTGCCCAGAGCCCTCCCCGCCGTGCCCCATTGTCCTCACCTGGAACCAAGCCTCGCGCAGGGCTGAGTGTGCCCCTCACCCCTCTCCTCTGAGCCAGCAGCGCCCACTCCGGCACCTGGAGGAGAACTGGTTTCTTAAATGCTGGCTCAGTGGGAAGCAGGAGCAACCCTGCACCCCGGACCACTTCCCGCCCTGGAGCCTGCTGGCCCTGTCCAGGGAATGGCAGCCACACATGCCTTAATTAAGTCCAGATTTCAAAACATGCGTTTGCTCTTTCCTGGAGTCTACACAGGGGGAAGAGAGAACAGGAACTTCGCAGAGTGCAGAAGAAAACAGGGCCGTTCGGGAAGAGGTCACACACTGAGAACCATGGTGTGGAGCTCAAAGGTGCTGTGAAGACTGGGACAGAGCTGAGACGTCTGGGGTGCTGGTGCGGAATCTCCCCAGAGATGGCAGATACACCAAGCAAAAAGGTACGTGCACCTTCCTTTTCATCTAAAATCCATAGCTATTTGAAATTTCCCATTTTACTTCATCAAATTCATCAAAATTACATATTCGCTGAGTCTTTGCTATATTCAAGCACTTTGTTCAGTTGTCAGCAAGGGTATGTCCAGTGGCCACATCCTCCAACAGGAGTTACAGAACAGCCACCCGGCTGACGAACTCCCTGCCACGCGTTTGCTCACAAAACTGAGGAAACTAAAAGAAGGTCAGCTGACTGATTGCAGATGGCGAGAGAAAGATTTGGTGAAAATAACTTAGCCAGATAATATGCATCCAACATCATGAAAATCACGTTGACCAGGCACAGTGGCTCACGCCTATAACCCCAGGACTTCGGGAGGCCGAGGTAGGAAGATCACCTGAGCTGAGGAGTCTGAGACCAGCCTGGGAAACACAGTGAGCCACTGTCTCTATTAAAAATGGTGGCTCACTCCTGTAATCCCAGCACTTTGGGAGGCCGAGGCGGACGGATCACAAGGTCAGGAGTTCGAGACCAGCCTGGCCAAGACGGTGAAACCCCGTCTCTACTAAAAACACAAAATAATTAGCCAGGTGTGGTGGCACACGCCTGTAATGCCAGCTACTCAGGAGGCTGAGGCACGAGAATCGCTTGAACCTGGGAGGCAGAGGTTGCAGTGAGCTGAGATTGTGCCACTGCACTCCAGCCTGGGTGACAGAGTGAGACTCCATCTCAAAAAAGCAAGTAATAAATAATTAATTAATTAAAATTTAAATTTAAAAAAGAAAAAAAGGAAAAAAGAAATCATGTGATGATCTTGAATTAAATTGCTGTCCCACAGAGTCCAGAATGGAAAGAATTAAAAATCTGAGTTTGTCCCACGATTTAAACTCTAAACTCTCTTCATTTTATTCACATTGGCAAAATTATAGTTGTAAAGGAAGAACGATGAGATTTAAATTTTGTCATTAATTATACTGCTTAAAAATCACCACAGTAAATCAAATTAATTAAAGAGTTGCAAAAATCTTCCGTCACTCTCTTTACCTGGATGTATAACCGTTATAATGTGGAACACTTAGTGTGGAAGATTGCTTTCCTTAAAATCCAGTCCATCATAAGGAAAATACAGAGACATCGAACATTAAATAAATGCTCCAGGACCACGGACCCCAACCCTATGGAAGCCCTGGGACCAGAGACCCCACCCTAGGACAACCTCTAGGACCATGGACCCCACCCCTGCACAAACTCCAGGACCACAGACCTCACCCCTGCACAAACTCCAAAACCACAGACCCCACCCCTGCACAAGCTCCAGGATCACAGACCTCACCCCTGCACAAACTTAAGGTCCATGAACCCCACCCCTGCACAAGCTTCAGGACCACACCCCTGTATAAACTCCAGGACCAGAGACCTCACCTCTGCACAAACTCCAAGACCACAGACTCTACCCCAGCATAAACTCCAAGACCATAGACCTCACCCCCGCTCAAACTTCAGGACCACAGACCCCACTCCTGAACAAGCTCCAGGACCACGGATCTCACCCGTGCGTAAACTCCAAGACCACGGACCTCACCCCTGTGGAAGTTCCAGGACCGCAGACTCCACCCCTGCACACCTACTTGAAGTAGCACCTCATTGTCTAGGCCGCTGCAGCTCCCGCAGGTGTCTGTGCTGGTGTCAGCTTTTCAGTGCTTCCTTCCGTGCCTGGGAGGACGTTGTAAGCCCAGCTCTGCTGCTTGCTGGACACCGCTCATTGAATCCCGAAGAGTGAAGAGAACACATACCCGTGCAAAGACAGTTATCAATGACTAACTCCTAAGGCGTTCAGAAAATCTAGTTTGCTTTGCGATTTACATGGACAATTTGAACATTTCATGTCCAATCAATTTTCTCAAATCTTTTAAGTACAAAGCTAGTATTTGCTTTTTGTAAACGACAAAATGTCACAGTATAGAGGGTGTAGGGAATGTGACAGCCCTCTCTTGGATGGCAGCTGCTGGAAGTCATCACTGTTAGCAACGTGCATGTGAACCTTGATTTTTATTTGTTAAGTGCATATATTTGTGTTTTTTGGTGTTTGTTTGTTTTGGAGACAGAGTCTCACTCTGTCACCCAGGCTGGAGTGCAATGGCGTGATCTCGGCTCACTGCAACGTCTGCCACCCGAATTAAGTGATTCCCCTGCCTCGGCCTCCTCAGTAGCTGGGATTTCAGGTGTGAGCCACTGCGCCCGGCTCTATTGTTTGTTTGAACAAAAATGGGGCCCTACTTTATGTAGTTTTCTGTAAATTGCCGATTCCACTCAATAATGTATCCGACAAATAGTTTCATTCCATACATGAAGGGCCTCTTCATTCCTTTTTTTAGCAGTTACAAAATATTTTGTACAGATTTGCCTTAATTTACTTAATCAGTCCCCTAATTATTGAAATTTAAGTTGTTTTCAGCTTTTCAATATTCCAAGTAAAACTATGATGATCATCTTAACCCATATGTATCTTTACACAAAATTATGCTGTAACTTATATTCCTAGAAGTAAAATTGTTAAATCAAAAGGCAAGCACATTTAGATTTTCGATGGACACCACCAAATTGCCCCCCACAAACAGTTTAGCAATTTGCACCTCTGCTTAAAGTGGTCTCGAAAATGTCTGTTTCCTCATACTTATGGTAGTAAATATATTTTTACTGGGTAGTAAATATATTTTTTAATTTTGGACCATCTAGTTTCTTCTTGTATGAATTGTCTGTTCATAGCCTTTGACCAAATTCTTATCATGTGTTCCTTTTAGTTATCAATCTGTAGTAACTATATGTTATCAATATTTACCTTTTTTCTATTATCGATGTCATAAGCACTCTCTTCCACATTGTTACTTATCATTTCACCTAAGTTTAAGATGGTCAAATCCATCAGCAGTTTCCCTGTGGCGTCTGGTCCTTGTGCCATAACCAGAGAGGGCTTTCTCAAGCTAAGACTGTGCGAGTATTCTCCTGTATTTTCTCCTACTACCGTAAGTTTTCTTGATGACCTTTAAGTCTTTCATAAATATGGAATTCAATAACTATGGACTTTTGGTGTATTGTGCAAGTTACAGATCAATGTTATTTTTTCAATTTATAACAAGTTATTAAAAATCAGTTTACAACGTCAAAAACTCTATTCTTTACACTTCTTAGAAATGACTCTCCAGAGGTTCATCATAGCGGTGTTTTCCCACATCCTCACCAACACGAACGTGGCACGTGGGGGCACTCGGCTCACTTCACTGCCGAAAGCAGTGCCTGGTGTGATGCGGCCGTCTGTGACTACAGGTGAGGCGCCTTCTCCCTCACAATGACAAATCACTGTGGCAATGTCACAATTCCGCCTGTGGGCTGGACTCAGGCAGGAGAGTCAAATTACTCAGGTGCCTGGCAGAGGGTCACACCTGCAGGAAGGTTTGGGGATGAGATTGAACAATCCCGCACATGTCTCGTTTCTAGGTATGAGAGCCAACACCTCCTGCACGCTGGGTCTAAGCCCACGAGTCAGCATCTCATTAATGGGCTGAATTCCCGCCGGAGCCTCCCAGAGCCTCCCAGCTCTTCCACGGACGTCGCCCTTGTGAGGTCACAGCCCTACAGCTGTGCTTCTCCCAGGCCGCCTGGGTCTGGGATGTTCCTTCTCCAGGAACCTGTGTTGTCATCCACATTGTCGCCTCCACTGCCCTCCTGCCAGCTTGTTTTCGGACATCATTTTTTTTGAGACGACGTCTCGCTCTGTCACTCAGGCGGGAGTGCGGTGCTGCGACCTTGTTCACCGCAACCCCCGCCTCCCGGGTTCAAGCGATGCTCCTGCCTCAGCCTCGTGAGTAGCTGGGACGACAGACGTGCACCACCATGTCCAGCTAATTTTTTGTATTTTTAGTAGAGACGAGGTCTCACCATGTTGGCCAGGATGGCCTCGATGGCTTGACCTCATGATCCTATTTTTAGTATATTTGGGTCATTTTTTTTTAGGTTGCCTTATAAACAGAATAGCATAATTTTGTATTTTAACCGAGTCCCAGCGGCTTCCCCCTCAGTGTACTGACATGAGCATTCTGTGTGTGTCCTCATTTCTGGCTCTTTCGTTTGTTTTCGTTCCCTTACTCTTCCCCCTGTTGTATTACTAGTATTGAGTTTTTCCCTAGCAAATGTCAAGACAGCACTGGCAGCCAGTGTTTCAAATTTATACGTCATTTACTTTCTTTGACTCTCTTGCTCTTCCTGCTTTACCGCACAGGAAATAGATAAAGCCCACCGCAAGGCCACTGTGAAGATAAAGTCAAACAAAAAGGGAAAACAGGAGCCCTGGAAAGAGTTTCCTGCAGCCACAGCCGGACGCTGCACTTGAAGTCCCAGCTTTGGCCACATGGTTCCAGTGTCGGCTCCGGGACAGAGCTGGGGAGGGCAGGCTCTTGCCAGACAGAGGCGCCGAGGCATCCCTCCCCCTGCCCTGTACCTGGACAGAAATGGGAAACATGGGAAATGACTCATTGTCTCTGAACCTCAAGCTGCGATTATGGTCTGCGTGTCCCAGGAAGACGGCTTTCTCAGCAGCGTCTTTAGCTCCTGGGGCTCTTGGCTCCTGTGTGTGAGGGAGGAAGCAGGCGATGGGCCCAGGGCCTCCGTCTTCAATCCCTGCCTGCCATGGGGTCTGCAGCTTTGAACTACCAGAACGCGGATGTGTCTCTCGGTGGGGCTTCCCGGCCTTGGAAACAGAGCAGCCAAGCACCATGCTGGGAGGAGCAAGCACCGCACATTTTCCGACAGGTCTTCTCCTTTTAGAAAGAAAAGCAAAGTTAAATTATATGAAAACTGCAAGTTTAGGGGAAAAAAAATGCTAGTTTTATAGGACCAGAAGCCTGAAACACAGCCTTCAGAAGATCCCCCTGGGCCCGGTGGCTGCCTTGACCCCCTCCTCCCTGCGATCTGGCCAGCTGCGGACCTTTGGGATACGGGGTCTTTGCTCTGGGATCTTTGCTGGCCTTGCATGTACGGGACACACCAGTTTACCTTTACAGTCCCCGAAGTTCATGACACTGCAGAGAAGCCCTGCCCTCCAGAGCCCAAGCCCGGCTCCTCAGCCCCGGAGCTTCTCCCAACGGAGGGGGCGTTGCCAGTCCCCTGGGTGTCTCAGTCTGGTTTAAACACCAACTTGCAAAATTTCTCAAACACTCTAAGGGAAGGACTCCGATTTTCCATCCTGCTTATGCCTTCACGTCATCCCTCATTTATCCCTTCTCCAAAATGAGAAGATACTGATTCTGTACCTGTTTCTACTGAAGGGTTTCTATAAGATTATCCAACAAAACCAGCCAGCCATCCTGGCACTTCCCGGAGCCCCCAGCTGATTGGAAGTATGCGTTGCTCTAACTTGGTGCCCCAACTGCAATAACCCCAGCACATGAGAAAGAAACAAAAACGAAACAAACACGAAGGACCTCAAGGAGGAAATTCACTGTTTGAATAATCAGCTGGTTCGGTGCAGACTGGCACAGGGCGCACAGGGGCGTGGGTTGGCTCCGAGCTCCTTGGCCTCCACTGTCATCATGGACGACAGCTCAGCCTCGGGGAGCCCCATTCTCTCTTGTGAAGATGGGACAGGAACCACCTCCTAGACCTCACGTCAGGGTTTAGCGAATAACATTTGCAGAAATGACTGTGAAAGTAACTCATACTTAGCAAAAGTAAAATTGAGGTTCTTTCCTTTTTCCCCTGAAGGCCCTGTACCACCCAGCAGCACACCAACATGGCTCGTCTGACTGATTCCAGGTAAAAGTACTTGGCTGCATTTCAGAAAGATACTCAACAACAAAACTGACAGAAGATTATCTGATCGTTTGAATAGACATTTCTCCCAGCAGGATATACAAATGGCCAATAAGCACAGGAGAAGATGGTCAGCGTGGTCAGGAAATGCACATTAAGACCACGGGAGAGGTCACTTCGCAGCCACTAACTGGACTGCAGCAAAAGGCAGATTGTCATAAGGACGTGGAGAAACCGGAACCCTTGTGCGCCGCTGGTAGGGATAAAGCCTGGTGCAGCCACTTTGGGAAACAGTTTGTAGTTCATTAGAAAGTGAAAACAGTTACCAAATCACCCAGAGACTCCACTCTCGGGTCTATACTTGAGAGACTCAAAAACCTACATCCGTGCAAAACCCGAACAGTGACGTTCACAGCAGCATAACTAACAATGGCTAAGAGGTGCGAATAACCCAAATGTCTATCATCAGCTGATGAGCAGATAAAACATGTGGCGTAGCCATACCATGGCATTTCACCTCCGTAAAAAGGAATGAATTGTGACACTGGTACAGAACGGGTAACCCTAAAGACACGATAATGCTCAGTGAAGAAGCCAGATGTGAAATACCACATGTTGTCTGATTCCTTTTATGTGAAATGTCCGAAACAGGCACATTCAAAGAGACAGAAAGTAATCAGTGGTTGTCATGACATTTGCAGAAATGACTGTGAAAGTAACTCATACTTACTTAGCAAAAAGTAAATTTGAGTTTCTTTCCTGTTTCCTCCTGTGGGAAGGGACGCGGGAGTGATGGCTAAGGAGTTTGATTTTTGTTGGGGGAGGTGATGAAAATGTTCTGAAGTTACACTGTGACAATAGTTGCACAACTCTGAATATACCAAAAGCCACGAAAGGATACACTATAAAGGGGTGTAGAATTGTATCTAAATAAAGCTGTTACTTTAAAAATCCTGTTTAATTCTAAGTAAGGGATTGCCAATGAGCTGAATACTTCCATTTCCCAAGTAACTTGATAGTTTCTTGTTCTTGCCTAAGGAAGTCTTAGTTTCAAGCATGTTTTTTTGATCCAGCAGGAACTGAAACGAATTTCAAGTGCACAGCCAAGCCTCAACCCGAAAAGGGAAGTGAGAAAGGGTGAGGATTCGGACACAAATCCAGAAAGAAGGCAAGTGTGATGAGGGGGTGACAAGCCCCCAAGGCTGCCCATGAGCACCCCCAGGCTAACGCGGCCACCAGTCTCGGGGCAGCGTGAGGAATCAGCCTTGCCGGGAGCCCTGGTGACCTGAGGCGGGGGCCGGGGCAGCCCCACTGTCTTCCCCTCTTCACTGTTATCACAACCAGAGCAGCTGTGAAGTACCCGTGAGGCAGCTCCTGAAGCACTGTTTCAGCAACGTGCCCGACCAGATGACGCAGCGAAACTATTTTCTGTGCTTTTGGGACTGATAACTGAAAACAAATTATGCAGAGTGATGTTAGGAGCTGAGGGTTTTGAATTCGATTTTTTTTTTCTAGCTATGAAGACTTACTCTGTTACCCTATTTTGAGCTGTGGTGGACTTGTCTGTAATTCCTAGGTGGATTTGTGTACTTCAAAGCCCTGTGATTGTTACTTTAACAAATATGTAAATCAATCAAACTAAAAATTTTCAGCATGATGAAACTACAGCCTGACTCCAGAATACATAACCTAAGATATAAACAGGGCCCAGAGAGTCTTGGTTGGAGACAGTAAGGGTGTGTCTGAGAACCCTGGGGGCCTGCCGTGTTCTCCCTCAGCCCCAGGTAAGAGCCGTTCTAGACTGCTCCACCAGAATGAACATCTAGCCCATAGGCAATGCCCTTTAAAAACGAGTTAAAAGACTCACACACTCTTTTCATTCACTCAACAAAACTCTGCATATGCCTGACACTCAAAGATGAGGGAGCTCTGTGGAGGCTCGGCCTCCGGAGCTGATGGCTGACCCTTCAGAAATGGGACGGTCTCTAACTACTCTTTGCTATTTTTAACCCATACCATAGATTTAGATTTTTGTTTTGTTTTGTTTTAAGGAAAATAAGATAATTTCAGGCTGGGCATGGTCCCGCGCACCTACAATCCCAGTGGTTTGGGAAGCCAAGATGGGAGGGTTTGCATGAGCTTGGGAATTCAAGACCAACCTGAGACTGCAACTCTACCAAAAAAAAAAAGAGGAAGAAGAAGAAGCTAATTTCATTCCTCATTTCATTCCTTTATGCACAAGCCCCTTTAAAATACACTTGACAGGAGTAGCAAGCCTTGCCCCCGGCTCCTCTGCACGGAATCCAGAAATCCCAGATTCCTCACCACTCCCCAGGGTGGACCTTCCATCGGCAGTGTTTAAAATCACAGACTGTGGAGTCAGCCAGGCCTGGGTGTGGAGTCTGGCTCTTCTGCTGATCCCGAGTGGACCTCCCAAAGCCTCTCCTGTTCAGCAGGTGGTGCTGGAGCCTGCCTGAGACGCCTGCATCGGGCCAGGAGGGCTCAGCCTCTGCCCACTGCAGCCACGACCTCTCCAGGTGGCCCGCGCCCCTCTCTGTCGTGAAGCCCAGCTGGGCACAGGACCTCCACCAACCGTCCACGTCTTGCTAAACTTGATGGAAAAACGGCCTCTCCATAGCGATTGTGCCCTTGGTTTGCAACCCTCGAATTGCACCTCCTTTTGGGGGTGGCAGCTGACTCTGGCAGCCTTGACTCTGGCAGCGTCTTCCGGATGTGCCTGCCTGTGTGCCCCCACCTCATCCCGTCCCACAAGGACCGTGCTGTCGCAGCTCTGGTCCTCTGCCAGCCTCCCTGATGGGCCCTAATGCGATGAACTTTAAAGGATCTATCACAAAACTAGAAAGGCTGCCTTTTGGTCCTGAGAACTTTTTCTCCTTCCAACCTGCCGCTTTCCAGAGAGCAAACCATTTATGAAGACTGACAAACTGCCACACAGTCAAGAAGTAGGAAAAAATCTTCCCATTACACGGAAGAGCCATAACGTCAGCTCTTTTCCCTTCTGGGCTTTGCTCAGAGTCAGTGGACAAATGAGCACCCTGCCAGCAGCCCTGAGGGTAAAAACCGGCCACCCAAGAGCTCTGATGACCTGAAAAGGTCAAGTACCAGCTGCATGTTCAGATCTGGACATGTGTCTGTCCCATGTTACGCTGGGTATCACCTTAGTTTAAAGCTATAGAACTTTGAAATGCTTTAAAACCATGATAAATATAATGGGTCGGGCAGTGAGGACAGAACCCTGTCTCCCGTGTGAGGTGGGCACACACGAAATATGTGTTAAATATAGAAAAGAAGAAAAGACAGGAGGGAGAGAAGAAGGGAGAAGGGGAAAGAAGGAAGAAAAGTCGTCCCATAGTGGAAGAGGAGGGACAGAGACAGAGGAGGAGGAAGACAGGGGAGGGAGGGGAGGAGGGAGGAGAATCCAGGGGATGGGAAAGGGGGAGGGGAAGGGGGAGTGAGGGAGAGGATGGGGAAGGGGGGCGGGAGGAGGAGGGGAGGATGGACAAGGAGAAAGAGGAATTGCAGGCATGGCCCGGGCTGGTACTGGGGTGAGGGAAGGGGTGCCCCGGGCTGGTACTGGGGTGAGGTTAGGGGCTCCCCGGGCTGGTACTGGGGTGAGGGAAGGGGCACCCCAGGCTGATACTGGGGTGAGGGAAGGGGGCACCCAGGGCTGGTACTGGGGTGAGGGAAGGGGCGCCCCGGGCTGATCCTGGGGTGAGGGAAGGGGGCACCTGGGGCTGGTACTGGGGTGAGGTTAGGGGTGCCCCAGGCTGATACTGGGGTGAGGGAAGGGGTGCCCCGGGCTGATACTGGGGTGAGGGAAGGG